>CAUZXS010000232.1:0-37500 GCA_963585895.1 Sepioteuthis lessoniana
GTGTAGTTGGGCAGCAGTCTTTCATTTAAGCATGTTTGATTAAATAATAAAGACACATTTTGTCTATATAATTTTATAAAGATCCTTTCAAGTTTCCTAATATGTGTCTTGGTTTCACGTTGGAATTGGTGAATGAATTTACCAAAATTGACCCGAGCGCTTTTTACCTTTCATAGGCCATCATCAGAGGTTGCTTGTATGTATAAAGAGTATCTTTTTAAAGAGATTTTTGAAAGAGTTTTTAGGTTTTTTTATAACATTACAAAATTACGTTAATGCAAAGTTGGATAAAACTGAAATGCTGTTGAATTTCAGAAATAGAATGCTATCAATGCAAAAAGAATATTATCAAGAAATATAGAATATTAAAAAAAAAAAAAAAACTAAAGGCATTTCAAAACATTGTCGCTATTTTCAAAATTAATTCTATTGATTCTAGGTTTTTTGTTTTTATATATTGGGCTTCTAGGATTTGTAGTTGTAGCTTATTAATTAACTATGTGTGTTATTATTGTGGTGTTTTCAACTCGAATTTTTCAAAATTTGGATTTGGGAATAGAATGAGTTTTAAGATGTAAGGCTATGGAGCTAGAATCATTAAGGTGCATTTCGTAATGTTATAAAAAACTTAAAAAACTCTTTCAAAAACTCAGAAAAAAAAGGGTGTCCTCGTGGTGTAATGGTTAAAGTGATGGACTGCGGAATCGTAGTATGTGAGTTTGTATTCCAGTCGTGCTATTACATTCCCTTTCGGGCAAATACCCTTAGGAAGGCATGAACCCTCTTATCCTCCCAGCTATGGGTTAAATAGTACCAATACTGTTCTTCTAGGGGAATGACTTTGGCATTAAAAAACCTTCAAAGGTTGATATGCCATTAATCAAAGAAACCAAACCAAACCAATCAGAAAAAAAAGCTCTCTTTATTTTGTAAACAACCCTTGATGATGACCTATGAAAGGTCCGAAAGTGCTCGGAATAATTTTGATAAATTCTTCCACCAATTCTAACCAGAAACCAAGACACTTATCAGGAAACTGAAAAGGATCTTAATAAAATTATGTAGACAAAATGTGTCTTTATTATTTAATCAAACATGCATATATATATATATATATATATATATATAACTCCTATGGACCCCCGCATATGGCCGAGCGAAAGCAGGATGACCAGCTCGAACATACATACAGCAGCTATGTGAGGATACGGGATGTAGTCCTGAAGACCTGCCAGAAGCGATGAATGATCGGGAGAAGTGGCGAGAGAGGGTCAGGGATATCCGTGCTAGCAGCACGACCTGATGATGATGATGATGATACACACACACACACACACACACACACACACATATATATATATATATATATATATATATAAACAGGAATTGGCATTGAATAAACTAAATAATCTCTGTTAACCTGAATAGGAGTTTGGGAGCATAGAGAACAGATTGATCATCGAGTAGGTAAAAGTTCAGGAACATGAAAAAGTCAAGGATTCAATACAAATGAGAGTAGTGGTCAAGTTGTTGATAAAAAAGCCAGGGAAACCATCAGATATGTATTTCTGGGTCAAGGGATTAAAAGATATGATACAAGAAGAGGGGTGCTCTCTAACCTGATACAAGCCATCTGGGTTGACTGGTGGGAGTGGGGCCTAAAAAACTGCAAGGGGAGGTTTTTTGATGAGAGATAGTTGTTAAAGGTACTTATGGTTGCTTCTCTTTCAGGTTTCCGGGGCCTTGCCACTGATTCAGCCCACATGTTGGTTGTTTATTTTTATCTATTATTGATTATTTGGTGTTGTTTCTGTTCTCCTTAGACAAGACTTTTTGTTTTTTTTTTAATTTTCTTCAAATTTATTGAATTACATTTTTATTATAACGGCTCATTGGTCAAGTGGGTAGAGTGTTCGCCAATGACCCGGGAGATCTGGGTTCAATCCCAGGTCGAGTCATACCAAAGACTTTAAAAATGGTACTTGATACCTCTTTGCTTAACACTCAGCACACAGGTACGTATCAAGGGTAAAGTGGAGCAATCCAGGGGAAGGAGTAGTGTCCTCCCCGACACCTCGGTGTAGTAGCTATTGAAAAGGGAGCCTTCGGGTCGCCCTCGACTAAAGGGAGACAACTTTACTTACTTACATTTTTATATTTTTTGTTTTTAGTTATATAACAGTTTAAATCTATCTATCTATCTATCTATCTATCTATCTATCTATCTATCTATCTATCGATTATTTTAGTCAATCTATCTATCTTTCTCTCTATCTATCACTCTATCAATCTATATCTTATTTCAGTCTATCTATCTATCTATCTATTATTTCAATCTATCTATCTATCTATCTATCTATCTATCTATCTATCTATTATTTCAGTTAGTCAATCAATCTATCTCTCTATCAATCTATATCTTATTTCAGTCTATCTATCTATCTATCTATCTATCTATCTATCTATCAATCAATCTATCTATCTATCTATCTATCTATTTCAAGGTGTTAAATTCTATCTATTTCAATGTGTTAAATTCTATCTAACACAGTCTGTTCATTTCTATCTATCTATCTATCTATCTATCTATCTATTTCAGGGGAACTAAAGGCTAAATTGCTCAACTGCAGCCAAGAAGTATGTGAGTTTGAAATCCTTTGGCAAAGAAAGAGTGAGTGTATGATTGAATGTTGGAGTGAAAGTGATCATGGCCCAATCATCTGGGGCTGGAAAATACACTGACTGCATCTCTGCAGAGGGGAAAGACTCCTCCAGCAAGTGTCCTGGATATGACACTAAACAATCTGATAGTGAGGTTCCTGTAATGCTGGAGCTTTGGGGAATACAGAGTAGCCCTTTATTGCCATTGCTCCCTGCTCCTCTCTGACCCAGAGTGGTAGCCCTTGATAGGGTCATACCTATGGGTCAAATAGAACTAAACAGAGTACTTATGCTAAACTGAATTGTTTGAAACAGAACTGTTTTTGACATTTAAACTGTGTACTTATGCTCAACTGAACTGTTTGAAATAGAACTGATTATATGTATAAAAATGGATTTGGCATAAAATAGCCTACCATGTCACAAAAGCAAACCAAACCAAAGATCGGATGAGTGAGAGTATAAATGACTGAAAGAAAGAATGAGTGTAAGAGTGACTCAAAGATAGAGTGAATGTAGAAGAGAAAGAAAAGAAGAGTCAATGTATGCGTGACTGAAAGGGAGAGTGAGCGTAGAAATCAAAGAGAAAAAAAAGGGAGTGAGTGTATGAAGGACTCAAAGAAAGGCAGAGACATCGAGTGAGTTTATAACTGAGTATGAAAAAATGATTTAATGTGAATGAAATATTTTGGTTTGGGTTGGTTAGTTTGTTTAATGGCACATCAACACCTCTGAGGTTACTTAATTCAAAAGAAGTCTTTAGTGTTCAATTCAAGGATCTTCTAAAAATGGAAATTCCTGTATGGATTATTACTGTATTTGATATTGAAGGGGAAAGGGCAAATTCAGATATCTTTTTTAAAGAAGAATTCCTTGGAATTGACGTTTGATCTTGATGTGAAGTCTATGTATGCATTAAAAGGAAATGTATATAACTGGGTGAATGAAAAAACTGTCGCAAAATATTCCAAGTTTTGAGCGACCGTTGCCTGTATTTTACTTGCTTTTCTAAGTTTATATATGGTGGAATCCGGGTTTCGTCATCGGCATAATTCATGTAGACTCATCATCATCATCATCATGTCGTGCCACAGGCACGGATATCCCTGACCCTCTCTCGCCACTTCTCCCTATCGTTCATCGCCTCTACCAGGTCTTCAGGGCTACATCTCGTATCCTCACATAGCTGCTGTATGTATGTTCGAGCTGGTCGTCCTGCTTTTGCCCGACCATATGTGGGGGTCCATAGGAGTACATCACTTATGAGCTTGTCCCTGCTTCTCCAGCAGTGTCCTGCATGTCTGGTTCGTCTAGCTTGGATAGTTTTCGTGATGGGAGGCAGGTGGTCGTATAGTTGGTGCCTTGTGGGGTGTTGCTGCCAGGACTTGTTCAATATTGCTTACAGCATTTTTGTGTAATTACCTACTAGCTTCTTCTCCAGCCGTTTAGTTAGCGTTCAAGTAGAGCATCCATACAGTAGTATCGATGCGACCGCTGCCTGGAAGAAACTGCGTTTCATTTTATTGGTCAGGTCTGATTTCAATATGATCGATAGCCTATCAATAGCTGTCCACACCTTTGTTAGCCACGTGTCGATGTCCTTTTCGGTTGATGAGACGCTGCTTCCTAGGTAGGTGAATTTGTCTACTAGTTTAAGAGGGGTTCTGTCTAGTGTGGTGATTTCACCTGTTTGATTATAGCTCATATATTCCGTTTTGTGTGACATGGAGGCCAATGCCTGCGGCGGCTCGTTCCAAACTATGCAGTAGTGTTTCGGCTTGGTTGGGTGTATTTGCCAGTATCGCTGTGTCATCAGCATAGTCGGCGTCGGTAATTGTTTTTGTGGGGTGCCTTCTGCTTCTTTTCTTTGTCAGGTCGAAGCCGTTCTCTCTGATTTTATCAATCAATGTTGTTTTTTTTAACTAAATACGAGAAGTTTGATATTAGTAATAGTGTTTATGAACAAATTTTCCTTAATAATGCCAAGTATGTCTACCTCGTCTTATTTGAATGGTTTGCAAGATGGGAGGTGTGTTGCCTGACAGCCGCTTTTTTTATGGTATGCTACTTCCAGGGTTTGTCTAAAACGGTACACATCATCAAAAAATTTATTTTATCCTTGTGTTAAACAAAAAACAGGGAAAAAAATTATCTTTAAATATATTTCATATTAAGGCAAACAATATTTTTTTAGATGAGAGGTAAATGGCCAGACAGCCGCAGATTTGTTACACATGTTTATTTAGTTGTGTTGATAATATTATATAGTCTTTAATTGTTTACATAAAATAAGAATAGAATAGTCTTTAGATGTGTACATAAAATAAGAATAGATTAGTCTTTAGTTGTGTATATAAAATAAGAATAGAATAGTCTTTAGATGTGTACATAAAATAAGAATAGAATAGTCTTTAGATGTGTACATAAAATAAGAATAGAATAGTCTTTAGATGTGTATATAAAATAAGAATAGAATAGTCTTTAGATGTGTACATAAAATAAGAATAGAATAGTCTTTAGTTGTGTACATAAAATAAGAATAGAATAGTCTTTAGATGTGTACATAAAATAAGAATAGAATAGTCTTTAGTTGTGTATATAAAATAAGAATAGAATAGTCTTTAGTTGTGTACATAAAATAAGAATAGAATAGTCTTTAGTTGTGTATATAAAATAAGAATAGAATAGTCTTTAGATGTGTACATAAAATAAGAATAGAATAGTCTTTAGTTGTGTACATAAAATAAGAATAGAATCGTCTTTAGATGTGTACATAAAATAAAATCCGTGAAATTGAAAATAACAGTGATACACCCTTTCTTTGTCAGAAGCTTGTTTGCCATCTAATCTGTGCTCAAATTCTAGATGGGTCACGACAATGGCTGATCACAGCGCTCAACTTTCATTTCAATTAACTTAATAGCTTAGACAGACTTCATTTAATTAATCAACAGAGAATTAAGTAAATTTCATCCCAACAGACCAAGCGAATTGGAGATAGTGATTTTGGGAAGGAGTTATTTTCTGCTTTTACTTATTTCTTTTTTTTTTGTGTGTGTGTTTTTGTTTGTGTTTTTGTTTGTTTGTTTGTTTGATTATTTTATATTTTTGTCTTGCCTTTGTTCTTGTTATTATTGCTCTTGTTGTTGTTTGATGGGTTTTTGTTTCTTTTCATTTATTCGTTTATCTATTTTTTATTTTTTCATTTTTGCTGTTACCTGTTTTCTTGGTTTTAAAAAAAAGGAGTAACATACGGTTCTTTTCACAAAACAATTTTCTGTGTTTCTTTCAGTGTAATTTCCCCTCTCTCTCTCTCTCTCTCTCTCTCTCTCTCTCTCTCTCTCTCTTCCTTCATTATCTATCAATCTATCTATTTATCTATCTGCTTATTCATTCTATTTGTCTGTGGGTCTCTCTCTCTCTCTCTATATATATATATATATGTGTGTGTGTGTGTGTATGTGTGTGTTGCTATCTATCTAAAGCCCTCACTTTCTTTCTTTCTTTCTTTCTTTCTTTCTTTCTTTCTTTCTTTCTTTCTGTGGAGAGTCTCCATGGCATAATGGCTAAAGTGCTGGACTGTGACATCAAAGTAAGACTCAAGCCACACTCTCTCTTTCACTTTCGGACTAATACCCCAGGGAAAAGGATGAACCTCCTCCGAGCTCTGGGTTAAATAGCATCGCTTATCACATGGACGAGCAAAAGCAGGACGACCAGCAAGAGCCTATACACAACAGGTCGGTGCCGATACAGGTTGTAGATTTAAAGACCTGCCGAGAGCGATAGACGATAGAGACGGGTGACGAGAGAGGGTCAGAGAGATCTGTGCTGGTGGTGTGACATGATGATGATGATGATGATGTTCTTCTCCAAGGATGGCTTTGTTTTTGAATAACCCCAAAGGTTGATATGCCATTAAATAAATAAATAAAGAAAGAAAGAAAGAAAGAAACACACACACACACACACACACACTTCTATCTCACTCACTTTTTCTCTGTTTATCTATCTCAGTCTATGTATTCTCATTTATCTAATATACTACATCAATATCTATCACACACACATACTCATCTAATTCAGTTTATTAATACTATCTATCTATCTATCTACAATCTGTATAGTCTCTCTCTGTGTATCTTTTCAATTTTTCCCTCTCGACTTGTTATCCTCTCTCTCTCTCTCTCTCTCTCTCTCTCTCTCTCTCTCTCTAAGTTAGGATAGCGTAGTCAAAGGTGCTTCTTAACAGTCAGTTTCTCGCTTGGTTTAATAAATGAATTGTTGAGAAACTGACAGTTACCAAGCACCGTTGAATATATGTCTATGCTATCTTAACTTCTATATACACGTTCAGTCACTGATATTAAGCACTCTTTATAAATAAACCGGGACATTGGCCCAGCGGTTAGAGTGTTCGCCAATGGCCCGGGAGACCTGGGTTCAATCCCAGGTCGAGTCATACCAAAGACTTTAAAAATGGAACTTGATACCACCTTGCTTAACACTCAGCATTATAAGGTACGGTTCAAGGGTAAAGTGGAGCAATCCAGGGAATGGAGTAGCGCCCTCCCCTACACCTTGGTGTAGTAGCTATCGAAAAGGGAGCCTTCGGGTCACCCTCGACTATGGTCGCTAACTTTTTTTTATAAATATTGCAAATTACATATACATATACATATATATACATATATATATATGTGTGTGTGTGTGTACATACATACATACATACATACGTATATATATATATATATATAGAGAGAGAGAGAGAGAAAGAGAGAGAGCCCTTCACGTGAACGTGTCAGTATTGACCGACCAAGAAGAACTTACCCACAACAGCTCTGTACGGACACAGGATGTAGTCAAGAAGACCTGTTGGGAGCGATGGGTGATAGGGATGAGTAGCGAGAGAGAAAGTCATGGAAATCCATGTTAGCTGCGTGACTTTATGATGATGATGATGATGTTCTTCTCTAAGGATGGCTTTGGTTTTGAATAACCCCAAAGGTTGATATGCCATTAAATAAATAAATAAATAAAGAAAGAAAGAAACATACACACACACACACACACACACTTCTATCTCACTCACTTTTTCTCTGTTTATCTATCTCAGTCTATGTATTCTCATATATATATAATAGATTTTATACATTTAATGCCATGGAAGTTTGACTGTGACCTTAGGTTTCATGAAGTTTTACAAACAACAATCATCAGGCAGATAACGAAAGGAAAGGAAGAAATCGAAAAAATCGAAAAAAATACAGTCAAAAACCGTTAGAATTGCGTACAAATCTTTATGTGTGCTTGTGAGTGTGTGTGTTTGTATGGGTAATAGTTGTGTATTATTGTGTGTGGACGTAGAAGTGGTGTTTAGTATATGTATGTGTAAAGATACATACGCAGCGCGATAAACTTGAGGTTGTTTTCCAGATAGGAAAATTTTGCTTCAAGACGACCGAGAAAAAACTTCCATGGCATTAAATGTATAAAATCTATTATATACGTATTTATTAATTATTATTTTTGTATAATAGCTCTATCACAGATATTGAGCACTCTCCAAATTATATCACACTCCGTTCGCCACAAACCACCAAAATGAATTTGTGACAACCAACAATATATATATATATATGTATAAGTATAAAGATGGATAAATCAAACGCTTACAAAAGGTTTAGTAGTTCGTGATATTTAATTCTTTATTCAAAGAATTTCTTCAAACTTCTTTTTAGTTTTTCTACATTTAAGCTATTGAGGAAGTAGATAAAATAACGGAGAAAATAACGGTATAAAAGGGGGAGGGAGAGGGTCTAAAGAAAAGAGGCAGGTAAGGGAAGATATAGAGAGGGATGTAGATATGGGCTTAAATGATGGGGATGGAATAGTTGGTTTTGACTGTAATTGCCTGAACCCAAATCTACCCACCTCTCTATATCTTACCTTACCTGCCTCTTGACTTTAGACCCTCTCCCTCTCCTTTCATTATTTATCCTTAATTCCACTCATTTTTATCATCTTGTCAGATTCATCACAATCAACCATTTTAACACACACACACACACACACACACACACATATATATATATATATATATATATATATCTGTCTTTTAAGTTTATCTAAATCACTTTTACATCTCATTAAACAATTTGTGTTTCTATATAAAATATCACAACTGAATCTTTAAATCTTTTGAATTTTAAAACTTGAAATTTAACCGAAGATGTGTGAATAACGAAGAACCTAAATATTTAAACATTATTTTGATTCATTATCATAAATCATTTATTGTCATATATGTTTCTTTCTGTGCTCATTAAGAAGAGGCAATCGTGGTTAACGTTGTAGGAAATGGACACGCCGACCCGTGTTCAAATTCTGTACGAAGCTGTTTGCATTTCACAAGGTGCGATTGCCCTTAGGAAAGGTATGCATCTAACTATTCTTCCTCCAGCTATGGGTAACTAGTAAGGCAAGCTGGGGTCTTGGGATGTCAACCAGTCTAGAACAAGAACTGAATTAAAACCTGTTACGCAGATGTGGTTGGGAAGTGGCTTCGAACACCAACATCCTAAAAAAGTTCACCAATGAATATCCGTGAGGAACAGGCTTTACTCACATCAATTAAATGAGGTCAACTCCACCACACACACACACACATACATATACACATATTAAGAAGTGCCCGTGGTGTAATGGTTATTGTCGTAGAAAATGGACACAGCGACACGGGTTCAAATCCTGAGCGAGACTGATTGCATTTCACATAGCCCTAATACTCTTGGGAGAGGTATGAATCCAATTATTCTCCCTCCAGTTATGAGTAAATGGTTGGGCAGACTGGGTTCTTGAGCCTTGGTTAGGCAAGCAGTCGAGGAGAAGGAAAAGTCTGAATTCAAACCGGTTGAACTCCGGTTAAAAATTGACCATGTGTCACATCTAGTTTGAGCGGAGAGGTTAGGTAAATACACACACAAAATCGGAACTAATGTGCCAGACGTGGCTGTTTGGGTGTTTGTCGTCTAGTGTAACATTACAAGATCAAATATGATGATTTTGCAAATATAATACATACATACATGCATTAAAATCGTAAATACATTTCATACATACTTACATTAAAATACATACATTACATACACACATTACATACACACATTACATATATACGTACACATTTAAATGGTAAATACATTCATATATAACATGGACACATTACATACATACATACATACATACATACATAAAAGTCAAGGGTGACCAGAAGGCTCAATAGCTACTATTGTAGGAGAGGGTGCTACTCAATTCCTTGGAATGTTCCTCTTTACCCTTGATCCTTACCATACTACCGAGTATTAAGCATGGCGGCATCAAGCACCATTTTTGAGTCTTTGGTATGACTCGACCTAGGATTGAACCCTGGTCTCCCGGACCATACATACATACATAGATACTTTAAAACGGTGAATACATACATACACACATTGTATACATGCATTACATACGTCAAAATTGTAAATACATACGTGTATACAAGTCTGCCTACATACATACATGAATGCATACATTCCTACATTACATACATAGATATATCACATACATACATACATATATACATCACATATATACACACATACATTAAAATGGTAAATACATTCATATCTTACATACATACACACATACATTACATATATACATAGATAAATACATAAACACATTACATACATACATACATATATTAAAATTGTAAATACATACATATATTAGATACATGTTTACCTACCTACATACATACATACATTACATAAATAGATATATTGCATACATACATATATTTCATACATATATACATTACATGTATACATGGTAAATACATTCTTATATTACATCCATACATACATTACATTACATATATACATGAATAAATACATAGATACATTACATCCATACATTACATACATTAAATTACATATATGTATAAATAAATACACACATACATTACATCCTTACATACATTACATTACATATATACATGAATAAATACATAGATACATTACATCCATACATTACATACATTAAATTACATATATGTATAAATAAACACACACATACATTACATCCTTACATACATTACATTACATATATACATGAATAAATACATAGATACATTACATACATTACATTAAATTACATATATGTATAAATAAATACACACATGCATTACATCCTTACATACATTACATTACATATATACATGAATAAATACATAGATACATTACATCCATACATTACATACATTACATTAAATTACATATATGTATAAATAAATACACACATACATTACATCCTTACATACATTACATTACATATATACATGAATAAATACATAGATACATTGCATCCATACATTACATACATTACATTAAATTACATATATGTATAAATAAATACACACATACATTACATCCTTACATACATTACATATATACATGAATAAATACATAGATACATTACATCCATACATTACATACATTACATTAAATTACATATATGTATAAATAAATTCACACATACATTACATACATACATACATTATATTACATATATACATAAATAAATACACACATTACATACATAGACACATTGCATATATGCATACATAAATACATTTATACATATATTTCATACATTCATTAAAATGGTAAATAGATTCTTATATTACATACATTACATACATTACATTACATATATACATAAATAATTACATACTTACATTACATACATACATTACATTACATTACATATATACTTAAATACATACATACATTACATACGTAGACACATTGCATATATACATACACAAATGTATACATACATGCATACATTACATACGTAGACACATTGCATATGTACATACATACATACATACATTAACATGGTAAATGCATATATTACATAAACAGACATATTACATATATACATACATACATAAATACATACATACATTACATACATACATTAAAATGGTAAATACACACGTACATTACATATATATTTTACCTACATAGATAAATTTCATACATACATACATATATTACATACATATATACATACATACAAATTAAAGTGCGACATCACGAGACCCAAGATGAATAGATCTTATTTTTCTCAAAGTACAAAGTGGACCCAGTTGTTTCGAATACGAACATTTATTAGCTGACTGCAACATTTCAGCACTGTCGTCAATCAAAATGAGATAGAAAGACAGATTGAAGGATGTTAATTGTTATTGAACAACACTAAATCTCTCATTCGTAGGAGACGAACGATAAAAAGACCGACTTGTATTACTTAACCCGCTCGTCCCTTGAATCCGATTCTGTCCGACCGACTGTGACCCTCTCTGACCGACCCGATTCTCTCAACTGAACTGCCTACTGCTAAATTACTCTCTTGTATATATCATTAATTATCTCCTCAACTAATGATGAGAACGCGTGTCACTTACTTTTAGTGTTACGACATCTTGTTTTAATTCAGTCGACATTGCATTTAAAATGCTTATAATTAACATCCCGTCCGTCCGTGGATTTCAAAACAGAACTTTTGTTATGAAGGGCTGATTGTCATCCTATGGACCCTGGGTGCACCTGCCTGATCTTTCTCGAATGCGACTTACATTTTTAGCTAACGAACAATTTATTATTACAAATGAAATAATTAACTTGTATGATTAATTACAATCCTTAATTATATTACAGCACTGGTAACCCAAATATAAGCAGCAATATCTGAGATGAAGCTTGATAATGGTTATTACTTAAAATATTTGGATTATTGACCTCATCTTTATTGTTTTACTCAGAACGTTTTGGCCGATATGTCCTTTTGCCTTCTTCAGGTGTTTCATGTCGAACTCGGAAGTCCACACAGAATAGGACACACGGCACAATAGATAAGGTATTTGGTTGGAAGGTGTTTCTGAGTAAAATCATCTGGAGGTTGCAGGTTCAATCCCAAGTAAGATTAACTAGGAATAGTTATTAAAACTAAACATTTATACCCGGTCATGATAAACAGAATTGGAACAGTCTACCCCTGTGGTTAAAAAAGGGTTCAGTTCGTAATTCTGTGTGGGCACCTGAGTTCGATATGAAATACCTGAAGAAGGTTGAAGGACGAATCGGCTGAAACCTGTTCAATATTCCGAATACTCTAAGTAACATTTAGTGATGAAAGTATGGCCATTTTTTGGAAAGCAATTAGAAGTTAGGGTACCATTGTATAAGTGATCCTATTTACCCAACCCCTCCGCTCGGACAGGATATGACACCAGGTCGATTTTTTAAGCGGAGTTTAACAGGTTTGAATTCAGAGTTTTCCTTCTCCTAGACTAGTTGCCTCACCAAGGCTGAAGAACCTAGTCTGACCTACTATTTACCCATAGCTGGAGGGAGAATAATTGGATTCATACCTTTCCCAAGGGTATTAGTGCTATGTGAAATGCAATCAGTCTTGTCCAGGAATTGAACTCGTATCGCCGTGTCCATATCCTGTGACGATAACCATTACACCACGGGTACCTCCATTGTATGAGTGATAATTGCGCTTAAAATGTTACCTGAAGGCCAACCACGATCTGACCAAACTTCAGCAAGCCAAAATAACAGAAATTATCAAAAAAAGTTCCCCTAAAAACTGATAGCCATTTGGCCGTTTATGAGATATCTGAAGTGACAGGCCGGACGGTGCTGCAATTTCAGTATCTACACTCTCCAACAGTCCAATCGAAATATCCTCTGGCCCGGGTGAAACACAGTAACAATAATGGTACAATGGTTGTACAGTAATAGTTTGGTTTCTTTGTTCAATGGCATAGCAACCTTCGTGTGTTATTTAATGCCAAAGCCATCCTTCTAGAAGAACAGTAGTGGTACTATGAATCCATAACTGAAGAATAAGGGGTTTCATACCTTTCCCAAGGGTGTTTGTTAGAAAGTGAACGTAATAGCGCGACTGGAGTTCGAACTCGCTTACTACAGTGTCATAGTCCTGTACATTAGCCACTACGCAGGGACTCAACCCCTTAAGCAAATGATAGAAACTTACTCTTACATTTCTACATAGTTCTTTCGAACATTACTGCCGAAGTAATGGAGTTGTTGATCAGTGGCTTTTTTAGGGCTTTTTTTTAATGTTTAACTGAAAACACCATCAGTGAATTAAAATTTACTTAACTTTCTATTAAAAAAAAAAACTTTGAAGAGTCAACCTGGTCGTAAAGAATACACACAAATGCATTAAAATAAATTGAAGTCAAGTTTGAAATTCGGTTCGTGGGTGGCAAAGTGCATTCCAAATATATATAAAAAAAGGAAAAATTTCAAAAACAGAATCAAAATGACTCTAAGTCAATTTGAATTCACTTCTGATATTTTATCAGCCTATTCCCGCTGGCTAGCGTTAGCTGGCTCACAACTCGGCAACATGGTCTGAGGCACGAAATACAAAGCAGAGAGCATTGTGTACGAGAAGATGGGGGACAAGGGCATCAATCCATCTTTTTTTTTTCCTTTCTACCCACCTCTCTCTTGCTCTTCCTTCCAGTCCTCGTCTATCTTTATTTACAGCACTATTCTCTTCATCTCTTTCTATCTCTCTCTCTCTCTCTTTTCTCTCTCTATCTATTTCTTTAAACTTTAGTTCTCTTCATCTCTCTTTTTCTCTCCCTTCCTCAACCTATCTATCTGTATTTTCCATTTCTTGCCTATCCTTATCTACATTTCAATTATCGTCTTCTCTCTCTCTCTCTCTCTCTCTCTTTTTCTCTCCAATTATCTTTATCTTTCTCTATCTCTACCTAACTATCTACATCTTTCTCTCCATTTCTTTATCTACATTCTAATTCCCTTCATCCCCCTCTCTCTCTCTTTCTCACTCTCTCTTTCTCTCTCTCTCTCTCTCTCTCTCTATCTATTTATCTATTTCTCTTCATTCTACATACACTCTAATTCTCTTTATATCTCGAGCAAAACTGCAAGAGAGAGAGAGAGAGAGAGAGAGAGAGAGAGAGAGAGAGAGAGAGAAACCAGAAAACAGCAATTGAAAAGGAGAGAAGAGATTCATCAGCTCCCTGTCCGAGAATGCCGTCACATGATGACAACTTGTTATTCATTGTGTCGTCCAGTGCCACTTATCGGACCAAAAGCACGTGGACAATTATCAGATAGATAATCCCCGAAATAATTTCTTTTGAGGCTTACGACGCATAAATCCTATGTAAGATTAACAGTTAAGTAAATGAAGAAGTCAGAGGAGGGAAAAGAGATTTGAAAGAAGATTTAAGAAATGCTCCTAAGACAAAAACAAAGTCATTTTTACGACAATTTGATTGTTTCAAACATCTGTGCAATTACCCACGTATCAAGTATTGCAAACACACACACACACACACACACACACACACACAAAAGTCTGTGAATGAGCCATTCCGATCATCCTAGCTCACTAATTCTACCTTTACCATTTCGGGGGTGTCCTCGTGGTGTAATGGTTAAAGCGATGAACTGCGGAATCGTAGTACGCGAGTTCGTACTCCAGTCGCGCTATTACGTTCACTTTCGGGCAAATACCCTTGGGAAAGGTATGAACCCTCTTATTCTCCCTCCAACTATGGGTAAATAGTAGGACGGACTAGGTTCTTCAGCCTTGGTGAGGCAACTAGTTTAGGAGAAGGAAAACTCTGAATTCAAAACCTGTTAAACTCCGCTTAAAAATTGACCTTGTGTCATATCCTGCCCGAGCGGAGGGGTTGGTAAATAGTACCTTTACCATTTCAGTTATATTGACACCGGCTTCTGACAGCTTGAATAAACCAACAGATATATTTCCTATACTGAGTCTTAAGCAATGATATCCTTTAGCGATGGTTTTACGTTGGTTATGTTGGTATTACGTTGGTTGTTATCCCCTCGCTAAATGTTGATGGATTATAAAGGTGGTGGAGAAGAACGAAAACGTCGTTAGGTTTTGTACGAAGGTTTTAATGTCAGCATGAAGTTAAGTGTTTACGCTGGTATGCTGAGAGTCTCGTAGGGAGGAAAGAAAGAAGGAAGCTGTTATAGAGTATCATCCAATTCATTTTTAGCTAGTAGCCCCTGGTCCAGAAGAATAGACACAAGGGGTCCATAAATTAGATGGCTCTCCTCATAGTGGTATGATGCTACTGCCGCTATTCAAGAGCAGACGGTAAGACGTCTGTTCCTATTGAAGATTTCTGAGGAAGAGAGTGTTTCGCGGGCTTTCTTCAATTTTTGGTGCTGCTAGGAAAGATGGTTCGGGATGAATAGGATAAGTCATCCTGATTGGGTGAAAATATTCGGCGATCCTAATGGTCAAATTAAATTACGCATCAAACAAAAATACAAGGTTCTTTCTGCTACAATCCTAGCTTTATTTTGTTATCCAAATAAGGAAACCTAAAAACTGGTTAATTAATAGGTTAATTAATCGGATAACTTGAAAGCTCATTGGTCAGATATTGGATTGGTGCAATTCAGATCAGGGCGAGATTTACTTTCTTGTGGGTCCCAAACTAAATTCATCTGTGTTCAACATGAAACACCCGAAGAAGAACGCATCAGCCGTAACGGTTATCGTCGTTGGAGATCGAATCGACCGAGGCTATCACTTCATGTTAATCTTGGGAAAGGCATGGGTAAATAGTAGGACTGACTAGGTTCTATCGATCTAAAAGGAAAGCTCTGAATTCAAACCAACTGTACCCCGCTTAAAAACTTGCTCCTGTGTCACATCTTGTTCGTGTAGAGAGGTACGTATATATATATATATATATATATATATATATATATATATATATATATAAAAGTAACCTTTAGAAAGGTACAAGTCTTCCTACTGCTGAAGGTCTTTCGTGTTTAGAAAAGATCTTTGTCATAGAAAGAAACGTTCTCATTCAGGAAGAAGTCAATCTGACGGATTAGGAATGTCTAATCGAGGATCTAGGATACTGGACGTTTACACAACAATAGGTACGTCAAAGAAATCTGTCCGAAACCAGTTCACGGTCCTCGGCCAGCATGAGGACAATGTCTTAACCCATCGCCGACTTAGTCAAGTTACCCCCAGAGAAAGAATGGTTTCAGGTAAATAAAATAAAGTTGGCAATCGTAGTCGAGGGCAACCAGAAGGCTCCCTTTCCAATTGCTACTACACCGAGGTGTACGGGAGGGCGCTACTCCTTTCCCTGGACTGCTCCACTTTGCCCTTAATACGTACCTTATATCGCAGAGTGTTAAGCTAGGCAGTATCAAGTAACATTTTTAAAGTCTTTGGTATGACTCGACCTGGGGATGAACCCAGGTCTCCTAGACCGAACACTCTACCCACTAAACCAATGAGCCGGTAACATTCTATATAAAATTGTCGATTCGTAAATTTTTGGGGATTGTAAAAACATAATATCTCACAACAGATACAATTTCTTATCGTCTTCTGTTAGTGTGAAAAAACACTGCTTATCTTTCAAAATCAGAATTTTTTTCTATCAAACGAAATCCCAGAGAACCTCTAAGACAAAGGTCTAACCGCAAAAACGCATACTGTTCAAGAATTTTTCAAAGGTATGATCGTCTGTTTAGAAAAATATCCGGAGAATTCAGTAGATAAAGAAAATTTGTAATTATCTTAATTCTAGAGAGTTTCTGAAACCAAGTGTGCAGCGTAACGTTTATCGCCATGAGACCGATGTTTCGCGTTCAAATCCTGGGCGAGGTTGTTGCTTTTCATTTCGCGGTAAGGCATGAATCAGTTTTTTTTCTCTCCCTAGCTCTAGTTAGATACTAGGGCAGACTGGGTTCTTTAGCCTTGGTTAGGCAACCAGCCTTAATTCGGAATCATTTTAAAATGATATTTATTCATGGACAAACCAATGTAGACTATACCTATTCATCAATAACATCAGTAGCTAATAATATTGAGTGTTAAGTAAGGAAGCATCAAGAACCATTTATTGAGTCTGAAACTGAATCCCGGCCTCTCGGACCCCTGGCGAACACTCCAATCAATATGCCAATATGAAATATTTATACTTTAAAATTTGTTTTATTAAACAAGACAGGTGCATCATATCTCCTTATTTTACGTTTGAACCGTTCAAATTTAAATGGAATAAATTCATGAAGCCCCTATATATCCTCAAATACTTTCGGTCCCAGCTGGAGCCATTTTCGAGGGAACGAACATTGAAATGATAAGCACAATGATACTATTTACCAACCCCTCCGCTCGGGCAGGATATGACACAAGGTCAATTTTTTAGCGGAGTTTAACAGGTTTGAATTCAGAGTTTTCCTTCTCCTAGACTAGTTGCCTCACCAAGGCTGAAGAACCTAGTCTGTCCTACTATTTACCCATAGCTGGAGGGAGAATAATTGGATTCATACCTTTCCCAAGGGTATTAGTGCTACGTGAAATGCAATCATTCTCGTCCAGGATTTGAACTCGTGTCGCCGTGTCCATTTCCTACGACGATAACCATTACACCACGGGCACCTCCAATGCCATCAATTCATAATAATGATTTGAACCCTGTAAAGAACCTGGCTTCAGAGTTAGAGTAGGTTATTTGGTTTAATGGCATATCAACCCAACATGGTTATTTAATGCCAAATCTTGTTTATTCATTTATATAATTTACAAGCGAATAGTTTTTAGGTAACTTTATTTCTAAACGAACCAGAGCTCATTTGTTTGCACACAGTTAAATAGTTTCGTGATTAGGTTAAGTTATTTGGTTTGATTAGTGCTATGTGAAATGCAATCAGTCTCGTCCAGGATTTGAACTCGTGTCGCCGTGTCCATTTCCTACGACGATAATGACTACACCACGGGCACCTCCTAAAATAATAATTGTAATAAGCACAATGATAAGTGGTATGCATTTATTAAAAGAATAGAAGGAAGAACAAGTGGGACAAGAATTTGATAAAGAGTAGATAGAACTCTACAGGAGGTAAGAGGAAGAATTGGCGGGAAAGTATCAAAGGCATTTCAAAATTTAGCAGCTACTTTCAAAATTGATCTTGTTTAAGGAAGGTTTGTTAATTTCTAGCTTCAAGAATTTGAAATGTTTGTTTTTTCTTTGTGTAATAGGGAGATGTTTTTTAAAAGAATTTTCCGATACGTAGAAGAGGAGACAAATGTGTTTTAAAGTGTTGAGAGATGGAACTGTGTGTGTGTGTGTGTGTGTACGTGTGTGTGTGTGTGTATGTATTATAAAAAATACAATTTATTCGGTGGTTGATTTTAATTATGATTGTATGATTTGCCAACGTTATAGAGAGGTTTTGCATTGAACCTTCATTTGAGTAAAATATCTTGAATTTCATCTAAATATTTTAAGGAAATTGTTTTTTAGAATATTGACCGGAAAGATCCCTTTGACATTTGTAGGTGACATAACAAGAAATGCACCTATCTCCTAAAGTAAATACCGCTGCGGAAATGCCGCGTTAGTAGTGTGGGTGGTTTAACAAGATAAGCACCTGTTTTTTAGGGTAAACATAATGCAGGCATTTCCTCCGAGGAAGTTCTGCGTCAATTGCACGGGTGGCATGCTAGACAGAAAGCGTGTCCACATGCAACACGTGGTTGAAAGGTGTGACCACGAGAATCTGCGTGGGCGTCTCTAAAATTATATAAACCAGGGAAGATTTCAACTCCATCACAGATGAAGTTGAGAACGAAGAAAAGGATCGACAGAAGATATACTAGACGTTAAGTAGCTATGGACGCTGGCCGTGCACCAGACTGCTCTGGGTTGAGGGGTAGAGAAAAGCTCGAGCTGTACAAGACTTGCAAAAGTAGAGAAGCGCGGAGAAACTAAGATGATGTAATGCTTCGAGGTGACCCTCTACCATTATTGGTAAAGCAGCATGAATAAGAAGCAGTTCACCGAAGATTCGTATCTCGCCCCTGTGTGTATATCTCAGCCGTCTTCAACTCTCTCCCTCTCTCTACTATTTCTGGTAAGGAAAGGAAAAGAAGAGAAGCAGATTATATTTTTGTACGACAGCAGTGTTATCTTTCCTTGTATACAGCATTGCATTTTTCAGATAAATTTCGAGCACTAATTACCTTACAGTTTTGAAAAAGGACTTTACTAACGGAAATGCAATGTTTAAAACTTTCACATTTTTCGTTTCATTTGAAAAAAATGATTTAAACAAAATTCAGAAGTAATACATATTTAAACCTACTGATGAAGGTTTTATTTAAGGTTTGTTTTGGTTTTATGGCATATCAACCATATTGGGTTATTCACTGCCAAATTTTCTTTATACGTATATATTAAATATATATGATTTTGTTTGGCTGGGTTTTATGGCATATCGACGATTGTAAGTTATTTAAAGGCAAATTCTCTTTATACATATATTTAAATATTTATGATTTGGTTTGGCTTGGTTTTATGGCATATCAATCATTGTAGGTTGTTTAAAACCAAATTCTCTTTATACATATATATCAAATATATATGATTTGGTTTGACTAGTTTTTATGGCATATCAGCCATTGTTGGTTTTTACGGCTAAATCTCCTTCTTACATTTATAATAGATATATATGATTTGGTTTGGTTGGGTTTTATGCCATATCAACCATTGTTGGTTATTTAATGCCAAATCCTGTTTATACATATATATTAAGTATATATTGTTTGGTCTAATTTAGTTTTATGGCATATCAACAATTTTAGGTTATTCAATGCCATATCCTCTTTATACATATATATTAAATATATATATAACTTGTCAACACATTTTGATGATAACATTTTAAACGAACCTGAGTTAATTCTTTATTTGCACACAGCTAAATGGGTTCAAATATTTCTATCAAATATTAATAATTCTGTTTACTATTAACTCTTCGTTAGCACACAGTTAAATGGTTTCAAGTATTGCTATGTAACGTAACACTAACAATTTTACATTCCTTATTTGTTTGTATACATTTAAATCACGATACAATCAGACTGGAATTATTTATCGCCACTCTGTAGGAATGCCATATCAATACTAATGTTGGTATGGTCTTATTCTGGGCCATTTCTTTAGATATGTATTTCCTCTTGTCCAAGATTAGGAGGTTAGGTTGGTAATGAACCCTCAGCATTGCATCCCCTTGCAAGCTCGTCAGAGACGTCTCTGATGGGATGCGTGTCCCTGGCTCGACTGCTATTTTATGCAATCTGACCGCGTGGTTCTTATCACGTGGTCTCCTTCTGGTTACACACCTGTTCGACCCGAGTGCCCTGATCGTGCTGTCCTGTTTACTAATCACAACGGGACAGCTTGTCAAAGCATACGGGGTCACTGGGAACGAACCAAAAATCCATGGCATATGTTATATAACACTTTGTCATCTACGTCTCAAGGTTTGCAAGACTGCGACTGGCTTGATTGCAGAGTGGAAGAGGAGGCATCAATCTAGACGATGCTGGGGAAATCAAGAGACGGTAATCAAGTTACCCCCAGAGAAAGTGTTGTTTTAGATTGCATCCCATATTAACTTGTCGAGAAGAAGATGTTTTGGGATTGTAAAAATATAATATGCAAATAATTTATCCTCGTTTTCTGCTAGTGTGCAAAAATACTGCTTATGTTCCAGCTTTCAAAATCAGAATTTTTCTATTCAACAGAATCCCTGAAGGCTTCTCGGAAAACTGTCTAGTTACAAAAACGCTTATTGTTCAAGAAGTTATTCAAGTGTTTAAGAAATGATTATCTGTGAAGGAAAAGTCTGGAGAATTCAGAGGATGAAGCGAATCTTCGATTTCTTGTCGATTTAGTTGCACTATTTTATGATGAATATTATTAACTTGTTCAGAAATAAATACCGTTTTGGGACAGTGTAGAAATAACAGGAAAAAACAAACCAACAAAAACAAGCAAAACATAACAAGAAAACACAATTCATTCAAAACAGGCACCACAGACTTCGAGGCACACATCTTTCTGCTAATGTGTAAAAATACTGCTTATGCCCTGTCTCCAGAAAATCAAAATTTCTGTGGTCAATGGAATTCCTGAAGGCCTCTTGGGCAGCCGTCTTGTTACAAAAGCGCTTATTGTTGAAGAAGTTGTCAAAGTGCTTTAAGACATGATTATCTGTTAAGGAAACAAGTCTGGTGAATTCATAGGATCGATTTGTTGTTGCTTTACTTCTCGAAAGTTTCTGTCATTTTTAAACCGGCGTTTATTTCTGGACAAACTAATATAGACAATCTAGTTTTATATAAATATACATGAAACAACGCCCTCCAAAACAGCACAAAATAGCGAGATTTTTATCAGAGCATTAAAAAAAATGGAGGTCCCCGTGGTGTAATGGTTATCGTCGGAGGATATGGACACGGCGACACGAGTTCAAATCCTGGACCTGACTGATTGCATTTCACATAGCACTAATACCATTGGGAAAGGTATGAATCCAATAATTCTCCCTCCAGATATGGGTAAATAGTTGGGCAGACTAGGTTCTTCAGCCTTGGGGAGGCAACTAGTCTAGGAGAAGGAAAACTCTGAATTCAAACCTGTTAAACTCCGCTTAAAAATTGACCTTATGTCATATCCTGCCCGAGCGGAGGGGGTTGGTAAATATGATTAAACTTAAAATGCTTTAACTTAAAGAATAAAGTAATTTTCAGTCCGATTTTCAACTGAACAAGTTTTGGTGAGATTTGCGTTTGTGCTGAACGTCAATTTCTAATCATCCAATTCTATACGAAAAAATGTCAGACTTCAAGTTGACTCCAAAAATGAAAAAAAAAAAATTCCTGTAATCGTTGCTTTACATGCGCTGCATAGTGATACAGAGATAACCCTCTTCTTGAAAGTTGCCCGAACTTCTGTTGTCAAAGTTCGAAAGGAGGGGGAAGCTGTTGACAGGGATCCAACATCAGCTGCTTAATGCAAAATACATGCGTAGGTTCCTAATTCCATAAGAACATATAAACTTTGTAGGAAAAGTTCAAGAAATAATCAATACAAGTCCCAGAAAGTCAATCAGAACAATTGCAAAGGACCTCAAGGTTTCAGAATGCACAATCAAAAGCGTTGTTCATGGGGATATCCAGTACAAGTCATATGTGATGCGGAGGAGTCGGTTTATGTCGTATGGGAAAAGAGAGAATTGTTTGATCCATATTTACCTAACCCCTCCGCTCGGGCAGGATATGACACAAAGTCAATTTTTAAGCGGAGTTTAACAGATTTGAATTCAGATTTTTCCTTCTCCTAGACAAGTTGCCTCACCAAGGCTGAAGAACCCAGTCTGCCCTGCTATTTACCCATAGCTGTAGGGAGAATAATTGGATTCATACCTTTCCCAAGGGTATTAGTGCTATGTGAAATGCAATCAGTCTCGTCCAGGATTTGAACTCATGTCGCCGTGTGCATTTGCTACGGCGATAATCATTACACCATGGGCAACAAGGAAAAGGTTATAGAAAGACAGAGAAATGCCTAATAGAAAGTACATGTGTGTATGTGTGTGTGTGTTTGTGTGCGTGTCTTTGACCATCGTTCAAAAAGTTCTAAGCTTCACAAAGCAAAAAGTGCCATAGATGAACATTTTTGTCGTGACAACACTCTACCACTACTTATAAAGTTAGAAAAACTAATTCAGATTTCTGTCTTAATTTTTTAGTGGGTGAGTCCATGATAAAGATGATGAGTGTGCCATAAATTTAAAATTTGGGTGAGGCTTTAAACTTTTAGGGTTTCCGGAAGGCCTTAGAGTACAAAGCTAAAACATCATAAAAAAGCAGAAACCTTGCTGTGGGAAATATCCCAATTAATCAAAAATGAAAACAGGATATAATTAGCCATTTTTGTAGGTAAAGAGAACTTCTTTTGTAATCTGAGATGACAGATGGAGATACAAAAAAAAATGTATTAAAAGAATTCAAATTGGGATTGGTTCTAGATAAAATAAACTTAACAAATAAAATACTTTTATCTATCTCGTCAGTCTTGTCCAGGATTTGAATTCATGTCGCCGTGTCCATTTCCTACAACGATAACCATTACACCACGGGCACCGCCTGAATTGTTCGATCCGTGCAAAGCGTTAAAACTGCAACAGACTGGAATGCTTTGATCTTTCTCCAAAAAGAAAAACTTCGATCAGGACCAAAATCTAACCCAAAGGAACGATAGATGACCCTTATTAGGATACAGCAATCATCCATGCTAAATTCCCAGAATCCGTGACGGTTCTGGAAATCGTCAGCGACGACGGAGATGTCATGTCCCTTTACGTTTTTTTACGGGGTTTAAGAATCAATGCTGCTGTCCACACAGAAGTGTTGGAAAAAGTTGTGAGATCTTGGATAAGCAAAATACGTAACAGAAGACCGAGCATCTTCCAAGAAGACTCTGCATCATCTCATAAAAATAGGATCAGCCAAGCGTGGATGCGTGCCAATCCTTCATCATATTCTCCCAGATGCGTAGCCTCTTAGCTCATCAGACCTCAATCCACGAGATTATTACGTTTGGCGTGTAGACAAGAGAAAGGTCAATGAACACCTCCATAACACGTTTTCTTCAATTTTTCCCCCTCTAACAAAACAGAACGGCAAAATCCACTATTTTCTTCATTTTAATTGAAACAAGATCTTGAATTATGACTTTAATTAGAAGATCCGTTTGTAGCTCAAAATTCCTGAGAATTTAATGCATCTCATTTTCTAAGACATATATCACTTGTCAACTTGGCCATTCTTGCACAATTCACAGTGAATCATATTTCCCACCCAATCATGCCTACTCTTATATCAGTTTTCTGAATTCTATTTTAATGAGATTAACTGTTTCATCACCGTGAATACATAATCTACTCAGCCCAACAAGAATACACCAACTGCATCTCTGCAAAAGGATAAGACCCGCACCGCATATCCAACTAGTGTCTTGGATATGACACTAAACAATCTCTCAAGTCCGCCATAACCAGCTCTATGTCTAAAATTGAAAATGATCATCTGATTCGGGCATGTCAATATTTCCGACTTCGTATGGAAGCAGCTAATGATGCTAATTGTGGATTCATTGAATTGCTATGATAAAAGGATTCTTAAGATGATTTGTATCAAGTTGTTTTCAAATACAGATTTTCTTTGATGTGCCATGTTTCTAGATTCATATAGATGACCGAAAAAATTACGTATAAGCAAATCATAGATTCTTTGTTGTTTCTTTTCTCGATCACTAACATCAGGCTGAATTAAATCTTAAAAAAGTGCTTGAATAATAGAGCTAATCAAGAAAATTTAGATTTATTGCGTTTTTTTCAAAAATTGGAATAATCAGACGTTTTATATTTTATACATTGCTTTCGCACTCTGTATATATATGTGTGTGTGTGTGTACGTTTATATATAAATATACACACACATATATATATATATATATATATATATATACACAACTCCTTCCCGGGCGATTGGCCCAGTCGGCTGGGGCTCCAGAATACACCGACTGCATCTCTGCAAAAGGATAAGACCTCACTGCATATCCAACTAGTGTCTTGGATATGACACTAAACAATCTGACAAGTCCGCCATAACCAGCACTATATCTAAAATTAATAATGATCATCTGATTCGAGCATGTCAATATTTCCGACCTCGTATGGAAGCAGCTAATGATGCTAATTTTGGATTCATTGAATTGATATGATAAAAGAATTCTTAAGATGATTTGTATCAAGTTGTATTCAAATACAGATTTTCTTTGATGCGTCTTTTTTTAAATTCATACAATTGACCTAAAAAAAAATGATGTCCCTCAATAGAAAAGATGAGTAAACGTGATTGGACAAACAAATATTTCTTTTAAGTCATTTATTTTTTCATTATTCTGTCTCTCTCACACTCACAGAGCTAAGAAATTACAATGTGTAAACAGATAGACCGATTAAGTTGATCTCTCCAATTTGGGAACCTATTTCAATGCACTACAATATTACTTTTTCAACATAATCTCATCTCTCGACAATTCAACACCGTAGCGCCCATAAAGTAATATATCTCGGCTTCTTTTTTTCTTTAAAATGTCAATTTTCTTCAAAATCAAATATACCAGAATTTCACTATTTCTAGTTAAACATCATATGTACTTGACCAATTCCAAGGCCATCGAGCAGAATGCAATACAGGATCAATTTTTAAACGGTGTTTAACAGGTTTAACATTCAGAATTTTACGTCTTGTAGACCTTGCCCAGTCGGCTGGGGCTATAGAATACACCGATTGCATCTCTGCAGTGGTGTAAGAGCCCTTCAAAGAGGGCTCCTTGATATGACACTAAAAAATCTGACAGCGAGGTTCTTGTAATGCTGGAGCTTTGGGGAATACGGAGTATCCCTTCATTGCTGTCGTTCCGAGGTCCACTCAGGCTCGGAGTGGTAGCCCCTGATAGGGTCCTATCTATGGGTCAAATAGACCTAAATTGCGTACTTATGCTAAACTGAATAGCTCGAAATAGAACTTTTGACATTTAAACAATGTAATTTATGCTAAACTAAATTGTTTGAAATAGAACTGTTTTGTATGCTAAACTGAATTATTTGAAATAGAACTGTTTTTAACATTAAAACTGTACTTATGCTAAACTGAATTGTTTGAATTAGTATTAAAATGGATATAGTATTAAATAACCTACAAAGGTTGAATGCCATAAAACTCAAACAAACAAACAAATTCTAGACCGGTTGTCATACCAAGATCAAAGAACTCAGTTTGCCCTACTATTGACCCAGTGATGGAGAGAGAATAGTTGGATGCATATTTTCTCAAAGGGTATTAGCATAATGTAAAATTCAAGCAGTCTCATCTGAGATTTGAACCCGGATCGCCAAATCCATTTTCTGACAACGATAACCATGACACCCCGTGCATTAAAGCCATTACATTCCGTGAATCAAAATAGATGTTAGTAGTTTTGACCTTAGGTCACCGTTAGGAAAAAAGTTTTTTTTAGAAAATTTAGATTTTTTTAAGGAGTTGATATGCAATAAGAGAAGCTACTAAAAATGTCCTTGTAACGCAGCATATCTATTTATTGAACGGACATTATTTCATGGTATTAAAATGTCTTCAACTGACGTTTATATATCTGTAGTCAGGATACCAAACAAACTAGATTTTCATTTGGAAGATATATATATATGTAGCCCAGGAAGGAAGTGTTTCAAATGAACTGTGTTTTGTGGGTACTGCCGTGGCATAATGGCTAAAGTGCTGTTCTGTGACATCGTGGTAAGTGAGTTTTAACTCCAGTAGTGTGTTGGAATTCGTTCGTAATGCTCGTTAGCTGCGAGTAAATATTCGTTTGTGCAAAAAAGCAATGCTATGACTTGAAGGGAGATTATATGGACATTGGGCATTCTATTGATCTCAAGTGGCTAGGTCCATCCCCTGAACAGTGATTGGTTGCTGGCCCAGTGAATGGGTATATTAGTGTGCGTATGCACTGGCTTGCTTTAGATGTTACAGACTTGGAATTGGGTTACCGCCCATTTTAATTTTGTCTACCAGCTTAGGCTGTTGAACCGGTAAGTGTTGTTTATTCTGCACGTCAGATTAGTGACTTCTACAGTAGTGCTCTTAAGTTCACTCTCGGAATAATACCATTGGGAAAGCTATGTTTTTAGTGAGCTTTGGGTTTCATGGCATATCAACCATTATAGGTTATTTAATGCCAAATCCTCTTTATATATATTAAATATGATTTGGTTGCGTTAGGTTTTATGGCGTATCAACCATTGTAGGTTATGTAATACCAAACCCTCTTTATACATATATATTAAATATATAGGATTTGTTGGGTTAGGTTTTATGGCATATCAACCATTGTAGGTTATGTAATACCAAACCCTCTTTATACATATATATTAAATATATATGATTTGGTTGGGTTAAGTTTTATGACATATCCACCATTGTAGGTTATTTAATGCCAAACCCTCTTTATACATATATATTAAATGTATATGATTTGGTTGGGTTTGGTTTTATGGCATATCAACCATTGTAGGTTACTTAATACCAAATCCTCTTTATACATATATATATATTAAATATATATTTATATGATTTGTAAACACATTTTGTAGATAGCATCCTTAAAGGAATCTGAGCTCATTTTCCTACACAGTTAAATGGTTTCAAATATTGTCATATAACAGTCAAAATTTAACATCAGTCATTTGTTTGCACATTTTGTTTGTTCTATTTGAACCATAGATAGGACCTAATCAGATGTTACCATCCAGTGTCAGATTGGACCTGGGAGCAATGACAATGAAGGGGTACTCCACATTCCCCAAATCTCCAAAGCCAGAGCATCGCCATCAGGTGGTTTGATGTTATATCCAGAACATTCATTGACAAGTGGGGTTTACCCCTCTGGTGAGATCTAGTCACTATATTGTACAGCCGTAGCTGATTGGGGGAAAAGATTTTAGCCTCCTTATCTCTCAAGCAAGTATGGCTTTGAAATTAAATAACCCATGATGGTTGATATGCCATTAAGGAAGTGCCCGTGGTGTAATGGATATCATTGTAGGAAATGTACATGGCAACACGAGTTCAAATCCTGGATCAGGCTAAAAGCATTTCCATCGCACTGATACCCTTGGGAAAGGTATGAATCCAATTATTCTCCCTACAGCTATGGGTAAATAGTAGGACAGACTGGGTTCTTCAGCCTTGGTGGGGCAACTAGTCTAGGAGAAGGAAAACTCTGAATTCAAATCTGTTAAACTCCGCTTGAAAATTAACCTTGTGTCATATCCTGCCCGAGCGGAGGGATCGGTAAATATGGATATACCATTAAAGAAGGAAACCAATCCAAACCAAATTAGTCATTTGTTTAGTTCCTAAATAAAGTATTTTACTTGATGCATATGTTTACCCAATGAAGTCCCCATCAGCAGGATGTGACTCAAGATCAATTTTCAAACGGAGTAAACTGGTTTGAATTCAGTCTTTTCATGCTCTTTGTCTAGTTGTTTAACCATGACTAAAGAACCCAGTTTGTTCCACTATTTACCGAGAAATAGAAGGTAGGAGATCACAGCTGGATTCATAAGGGCATTAATGCAAAAGGAAGCACAGACAGCCTTGTCCAGCATTTGAACTCATATTGCTGGTTCCATTTTTAATGGCGATAAAAATTCTGCTGAGTTCACCTGCACTTTACTTCACTCTTGATGTAGGGCCAAAAGTCAGGAAGATTTCTTTGCAACTATGAGTGGAATCACTGTTGTGGGTGGAGTCAGGCAGTTGATGTGTTTTAAGTGTATTTATTTACCAACCCCACCGCACCATTTGGTTTGGTCTTATGGCACATTAACAATTGCAGGTTATTTAATACCAAATCCACTTTTATACATATAAACAGTTTTATTACAAACAATTCAGTTTAGCATAAGTATACAGTTTAGTTCTATTTGACTCATAGATAGGACCCTATTAGGTACTACCACTCCGGGCCAGAGTGGACCAGGGAATGATGGTAGTGAAGCAGTAATCCCCAAAGCTCCAGCACTACTGGAACCTCACCAACAGATTGTTTTGTGTCATACACCAGGACATTCTTTTGAGGGGTCTTACCCCTCTGCAGAGATGCAGTCGGTATATTCTACACCCCCAGCCCCGACTGCGCAACTCGTTGGGGTGGGTTTTACTCCACTGCAGAGAAGCAGTTAGTTTATTCTACAGCCCCAACTGACTGCGAAACTCATGAGGGTGGGGGTCTTATCCCACTGCAGAGAAGCAGTCAGTTTATTCTACGGCCCCAGTCAAGTGGGCATTTCTCTGTACAGGAAGGATGTGACATTGCCAATTTTTTTATAGCGGAGTTAAACTGGTTTGAATTCAGAGTTTTCCTTCTTCTAGATCTGTTGCCATACCAAAGTTAAAGAGCCAAGTCTGCCCTACTATCTATCCAAAGCTGGAGGGAGAATAGTCAGATTCAAAAGTTTTCCCAAGAGTATTAGTACTATGTGAAATCTAATCAGCTTTGTTCAGGATTTGAACTCATGTCACCGTGTCCATTTCCTATGATGGTAACCATATATATATATATATATATATATATATATATATATATATATATATATATAATGTTTGTGAGTGTATATATGTTGGGATACTGATTTTCAAAAGCATTTTGAGATTTGTGAGAATTTTGTAAATATCTCAAGATATGATAAGAAAACTTCCAATATTTGAACTAGATAAATTTTTCTATATCAACAAGAACTATCCTGTCTCTTTGGAAGATTCCTGCCCAATTGGATGAGGCTGTTAAATACATCAACTGCATTTTTGGACAGGAGTAAGACCCCTCCAAACAAATGTTCTTGTTATGACACTAAATTGCCTTTGATGTTGAGGCTCCAGTCTCAGAGATTGAAGGTTTGTAGTGTACTCTTTTATTACCATGACTTCCAGGTTAACTCTGACCTGTTAGGTTTTTATCTAAGGATCAAAAAGAACAGTTCAATTTTTCACTAGGGGTCATTATCAATTCTAAATAGAATTATTAACCAGTAATAGTTGAAACCATTTAACTGTGTGCAAACAAATGATTAATATTTTATAGAATTATTGGTGTTAACAAGCTATACTTGAAACCATTTAACTATGAAAACAGATGGGCTCTGTCTCATTTTTAAATAATGTTATCAACGAATAATTTATTTACAAATCATAATATATTTAGGTATAAACAGTATTTGGCAACAAATAATGTAAAAAAGATTGGTATGCCATAAAAACCAACCAACCAACCAACCAACCAAATTTGGGAGATTCAAAGAATCACTGATTGATCTTAGTTCTTGCTCGACGGACGGATCAATTTATACTGATCTGTATCAAGTAATGGTATAGTTCATTTTCGAAGAGATCTTATCGTAATCACTGGTTGGAAATACTTGATTTTCTTATGGTCAATAGAAAAAAACAAACAAACTTAACCTTGGTAAAAAAGCAAACAAAAAAAAACATGAGTCAAATTCGTTTATTTCAAAAATTGCATTCTCTCTCCCACTTTTCTTTTATGCAGTCTAGAGATTGCAAATGTGAGTCAAAGCAGCTGAGATTTAGTTAAATGCAGAATGTTCCTTCTTCTAGAATGGTTATTGTACAAAGAACTGGTGCTTCTAGCATAACTTAACAGTTGGTCAGCCTCAATCTTACATTTTATATTTGCAGTCAAATGATCATATATATATATATATATATATAAGCGGATGTATGTAAACAATAGTAATTGTGATTCATAAGCACTTAAAATTTACTTTGCTGCTGCTGGTTCCTCGTGGCTGAGGAGTAGAGTCTTGGATGGGCATTTGGTTCAACCGGGTTTCGATCCCAGCAACGGGAAGCTAGTATGTCTGCAGAGGGGTAAGACCCCACCCCACAACAAGTATCCTGGATATGACACCAAAGAATCTGATGGTGAGGCTTTAGTTATGCTGGAGCTTTGGGGAATGCAGAGTACAACTTTATTACCATTGCTCCCTGGTCCACTCTGGGCCAGTGTAGTAGCACCTGATAGGGTCCTATCTATGAGTCAAAGAGAACTAAACAGTGTACGTATGCTAAACTGAGTTGTTTGAAATAGAACTGCTTTGACATCTAAACTGTGTACTTATGCCTAACTGAATTGGTGTAAATAGAACTGTTTGGACATTTAGCTGTGTGTAAACAAATGACTGTTAAATAGATTTGTTAGCTCATATGCTAAACTGAATTGTTTGAAATAGAACTGTTTATATGTATAAAAATGGATTTGGCATTTTAATAACCAACAATGGTTGATATGCCATAAAAACAAACCACACCAAACCAAACTGTTTAGGAGAAGGAAGAGTGTGCTTGTTTAAAATAATCATGAAGATAATCTTTTGTACTGTTGATATTTAGAGACCATAAGCATTAAACTGACTGGCATAAAAATCTCAGCAAGGGATGACCTGCCGTAAAGCCAACTATAACCAAACTATATATATATATATATATATATATATATATATGTATATATATATATATATATATATACAGAGAGAGAGAGAGAGAGAGAGAGAGAGAGGGAGTAATGATTAGGAAAAGAGATGAAAAAGGTGTTCAAAATAAAAACAAATTGTTTAAAAAGTGCAGGTCTACGGCAGGAGAAGAGTTAAGAAAAAACTTCAGAGAATTCAAACATGTTGGTTTTGATGATACATTTAAATCTGAGAATTATATTTTGTCTCTGGTATCAAGGACCAATGGATAGATTCGCTGGATGATTACAAATTTTATTTCAAGGGGAACAAATGTTGTTTTAAAAATATATAAAACCCTAATAAAACCTCATATAAAATATTGTACTCAGGCCTGGGCTCCAGTGTCGAGACATGGAAATTGGATTTTAATATTGAGATTAGACAGCATACAAAGAAGAGTGATAAAACTAATAAAAAGATTAAATGATTAAAGTTACAGGGAGAGATTGAAGAAAATAGGGTTAATTACTTTACAAAAAAAAATGAGTGGTGATCTAATTGAAACTTTTGAAATATTTGATGGAATTTATAATTATGGTAGACATTTTTCAATATCTCTCCTCAAAGTGGAAATTTACTGTCAAGACAGATTTAAAAAACTTAGTCCATTAACCAATTGGATTTTTTCCAAATTGAGTAATATATTTTTTGAACAAATTGCCTAAATCAGATCGAAATCAGCAATTGAGTAGAAAATTGGATGATTTAAAAAAATGGTAAGAAAGAGAAATTGTACCATAGCCATGATATGGCTATGTGTGAAACGTACATTGAATGTCCATAACATATATACATAGAATATAGGAATCTTGAAACACGAAAAACACTTACGACTTCTCAGTTCAGGTACGAAACTTTTTTATTACCTTTGAGTTTAAAGGTTCTTCGACATAAGAAGAGAGATACACATCCTTTCTATTCTGGCTTTTTCATCTGCCCCCCCCCATCTCGTGCGACACCTGCTCAAGGCCTCCACGAGCAAGCGAAAGTCAACCGTCTTCTCTCGAGGCAGGTGTCAACTCGACTAACTGACTTTTTCAAAATCCCCAAATCCTCCATGTGCTTCCGGTGCGTGACATCATTCGCAGTTGCTAGCACCGTTTCTCATCTGGGCTATTGTGACATCTCTGCGCGCGCGTGAACACCTGTGTTAATGTTGCACCTAAGTAACCCATGCACTGAGCTGAAAGGTTCTCAGCCTAACTAAATCCAAAGGCATAAAACGAAATTCCTCGGCCTTTATATTACAAAATTAAATGGACATTTTTGGGAACTATCTGATGAATCACTTAAAAGAATTTGATTTGTATAGAGATTGTGAATTAATAAGGTATATGTTTTGTGAAAGGTTTTCTTTCAAAGATTGATCTGAGAAGATAGCAAAAATCGGATATGCCTAAGGAGGTATAATAAAATTTTTTTTTAAATAACTCATGATTCAGTATTAGTTTCTCAGGTATCATTAATGGTTGCAAAGGGGCTTACGAATCAGTTCAAGTTTCAGGGCAATAAAAAGATTTATTTGACCTCTAGATTGGACCCTAATCCCAAATAACACTTTTCAGTAAAGTGGATCTAAAAGTAACAGTAATGAAAGGGTATTCCATACTCCCCAGAATTACAGAACTGGAGCCTCACCACATACAATTTTTATGACAGTCAGCTTATTTACATGTATATATATATATATATATATATATCAGTGGCGACTCTAGCCTATTTTTGCTACTCGTGAACCCCCCCCCGCCCTCTGTCAACTTCAGTTCCCAACCCGTGGTTCGTGGACCCAAAGTAAGTCATCATAGTTGCGATTGCGTGATTCTCCATTGTATAGCACAGATTGACAAACGTACTTTGCATGGTGTTTTTTTTGTAAACAATGAAGGTACTATATAATTTGTAGTCTTGTTAATACAGTAGATAAGATAATTTTTTCCCTTTCAAAAGTATAGAAGAAAAGAGAAGATGTTCATTACTATGACGAGAAAAATATGTTTATTAGAATAAAGAAACTGATGACAATATACACAGACACAGCTAGTAGTTTTAATTTCGCTTAAAATAAAGATTATTTGTTGAAAATGTATTCAAATAAACAAATTTTAGTTACAGAATGTAATATATGCAACATTCATTAAAGAAATAGACATCTGTTAGTGAAAAAACGAATTAAAACACGCCGTTTAACCAACATTTACCATAGCGATGATGATGACGTCGGCGACTGCTCTAATCTGCTACCCCCCCCTCTCTCTCTCCCTCTTCCCAAGAAATCTATCAGCAGGCACAATGTGCTAAAATTTTTGAGCACGGAGTTAGGGTTGCTCTTGCTGCCAAAAGCGTATTTCTCTAACATTACTGTTATTATAAGGGTCTAGTGCCTGGCACGGATAGCGCGTTCAACATTATAGCCGATTTTATGGGATGTTCAATGAATCTGACGGTGGCCGGACAAAGACCATCCGTTCAAAACAGCATCGTTGTATTATTCCCAGATATATTTATGAACTTTTGGCTAATTGGTTATCGAAAAATGAATAGATACGTAATTTAATTGAGATCAGACTAAGTATGTTTGCTTGAAATTAATGGATGATTTTTAATCCATTTTGAATAACATTGACCGAGTTATTGGTCGTGCCGGGCACGAGTAGCACTAGTCCCGTCTCCGCCCCTGATATATATATATATACAAATATGCATTATTCCTACACATTTCTCATCATAATCACAATGACTTCAATTCTGCTAAGATGCTCACTTACATACATAATAAAAATCTTAAACAAATTTTCGAAGCCACCACTATCTCATTCCTTAATTCCCTTAATACTCGTCCTAGCTTTTATAATATTTCTCCTTACTTGAGCAAATACATTTTAAATAGCTACAATATATTCCATCCTTAGTTAATATTTTCCGTATATCTCATAATTTTCATGCTTTCTATTTTTCTTTTTGTTCTTTCTTTCTTTTCTTCCTTAATAGCAGGACTTCTTCAGATCTAATGGATAAAAAAAAAAGTCCTGTTATTTTTGGTGTAATTGATTCATATCAATACCCATAACAGGATGGGGGTGTCCTCGTGGTGTAATGGTTAAAGCGATGGACTGTGGATTCACAGTAAGCGAGTTTGTACTCCAGTCGCGCTATTACGTTCACTTTCAGGCAAATACCCTTGGGAAAGGTATGAACCCCCTTATCCTTCCAGCTATGGGTTAAATAGTACCACTACTGTTCTTCTAGGAGAATGGCTTTGGCATTGAATAACCTCCAAAGGTTGATATGCCATTAAACAAAGAAACCAAACCATAACAGGATGGAAATAAATTCATAATCCTAATGTTATATAGAAAACTCACTATATGTTCTTAGTGATTTATCTTCAAGAAACATTTATTAAAGAATGTATTTTTACTGGAATACAAAACCAAGAGAAAATATTTTGTATACAGAGGAAAGGGTAACTGTATAGTCAATAAATCAGCATTTGTATTTAGAAATATATCATGCAACTGTTTAAGACAATGATGTAGATCAAATAGAATCATCAAGAGAAATAATGAATTAAAAGGAGAAAGAAGAAGGTAGGAAGGAAAGGAAAGAAAAGTTGTTCTACATCATTTTCTTAAACAGTCACATGATATATTTTAAAATATGAACACTGATTTATAGACTAAATGGTCACTCTTTTCTCTGTATATATATTTTCTCTTTGTTTTGCACTTCAATAAGAATCCATCTGTAATTTAATGTCATTCAATATCATCCTTCCTAGTCTTGGTAATGGCTCACTAGAACCGAAACGTTATAATGTTGACTTTCTTTTACTTCAAATTCTTCTCCTCAGATTATCTAGTTTTTCAATTTTTCTCCATATTATCAGATTCATTTCCATTATTTACTTGAATATCCCACTATATATATATATATATATATATATATATTATGGATTCTCCGGTGAATCATGTTATATATATATATATATATATATGTATATATATATATATATATATATATATATATATGTATATATATATATATATATATATATATATATACTTATATTAAACATCTAAACAATACAACTGCAAATATATTTCGCTTTTATCTTATCACATGTATGTTTGCATATAAACTCTGAATTAAAACCTGTAAAAAGTCTGCTTCAGAAAAATTGACCAAAGTTCACATCCTTCTCATGCAAATGTGTTGGGTAAATAGACATACACACACAAAGACATACACATAAATATATATATATACATATATATATATATATATATATATATATATATAAAACTGAATAATCTTTTTTCGGGGTTGGGTATATTACTGCAGAACATCAGTTTTTAATCAACCAAGTTCTCAAGGTAATAGAGATAATTATGAAAAGCTAGTGATAAAAATGATTAACTCCTTCTTTAACAGAAGCATCAATATCATCATGGACAGGTACACTTGTTGTAAAGTTATAAATGTAAAGGAAAAGGTGTACGTGAAATAAATATATCAAATAAACCTATACTAATGCAAATAAAAATTATTAAAACAATATTAACTAAGTCTGGCACAAGGGCACGTGTTTGGGCATTTTAAAAATATAATGTCATGTAAGCTCAATTTATTCTTGTCTTTGACACATTTCTTGCCAGCGTATAAAAATACTGCTTGAGTCGGAGCTTCAACATCAGAATGTTTCTATTCAACATAAATGTATGTATACATGTATATATATATATATATATATCTGTCGACATATATAGATAGATATGAATATACATACATATATACATATATATATAACTATAAATACATATGTATATATAAATATACGTACATATATACATATATATATGTGGTGTCTTCAATAAGTTTCCAGACTTTTTTGTACAAGAATTTAAAATTGGCCTACACTCTTGAAAATTTAGTATGTAATTGTTATACATCTTATGAGATGACTTACTAAATTTTATGATTTCACGTTCAAATGAACAGCTACAGCAGCAACTGGAATACACTCAACTAAGTCCTGATTTTCACACCTGGTGAATTTCAAAAAGACAATCTGGACGTGAGGACACTTTAGAAGAATGATATGCAATAAAATTGTGTTTTAAACTTGAAAAAAATTCTGCAGAAACGTATGGAGTGCTACAGACGGTTTTTGATCATCTTGGATGAATCGAGCATCAGTTTTTGAGTGGCATAAGAGATTCAAGGAAGGCAAGGGAGTCTGGGAGGGATGATGAGAGGTGTGGAAGAAGTAAGGAAGTCAGAACATCAAGACAGTTCCTCAGCCTACCTATAGTCCAGACCTTGCTCCCTGTGACTTGGTTATGCTCTAAGCTCAGAGGCTGTCATTATCAGAGAATTGAGGAGATAAAAGAGGCTGAGATGAAGTCCATTGATAAACTTACACAAGAGGACTTTGATGAGGCCTTCCAGAAGTTGTGAGAATAGTACAAGTGCATTGCAGCCAGAGGAGATTAATTCAAAGGGGACTGAAGTTTCATGAGTGTACTATCAATTAAAGTGCCCATACAGAAAAAATCTGGAAACTTATTTAATGATTCTCGTACATATACAAACATACATATATATATATATATAGGTATATATATATGTGTATATATATATATATATATATATATATATATATATATATATGAATATACAT
>CAUZXS010000232.1:40000-102500 GCA_963585895.1 Sepioteuthis lessoniana
TCAATAAAAGTGCCTATACAAAAAAAGTCTGGAAACTTATTTAATGATCCTCATATATGTATTGCCCAGTCAGCTGGGGCTGTAGAATACACTGACTGTATCTCTGCCGAGGGGTATGACCCCCACCAACGAGTGTCCTGGATATGACGCTAAATAATTTACTGATGAGGTTCCAGTAATGTTGGAACTTTTGGGAATGCAGAGTATCCCTTCATTGCCATCGTTCCTAGGTCCACTCTTGCACGGAGAAGCAGCACCTGATTGGGTCCTATCTATGGGTCAAATAGAACTTAACTGTAGTTTCAAGAGTTTTTGCATTCAAACTGCGTATTCATGCTAAACTAAATTGTTTTGACATTTAAACTGTGTTCTAATGCAAAGCTGAATTGCTCAAAACTTTTTTAACATTGTAACTATACTTACCCTAAACTGAATTGGTTGAATTAGAACTGTTTGACTAAACTGAATAACTTGCAATAGAAATGTTTTTGACAATTAAATTGTGTACTCATTCTAAACTGAATTGTTTGAAAAAAAACTGATTATATGTATAAAAATGGATTTGGCATTAAATAAGCTACTAGGGTTGATATGCCATAAAACTCAAACAACCAACCAACCAACTATACATATATGTACATATACATACTTCCACACACACACACACACACACACACACATATGTGTGTGTGTGAGCATGTGCACACCTGTAAGTTTATTTATTTGCATGACTCTGATCGTCTGTTGTAGATGTTTATTGAATTTCATTACCAGCAGTAGACTAATGATCATCTTATTGCTTTTTATCACAACTTTTCAGGTCAAATACTACTTATATATGTATATATCTATCTGCACTCTTCATATATATATATATATATATATATATATATATATATATATATATATTTAAAGAGAGTGTGAGATAAACAGACGGACGGACAGACAGAGATTTTATTAAAAGTAATTCACAACTTAAGTCTGTTATGCTTTTTTTGTGAAGTTTATCTCGTTTTCTTATTCGTTTTATTAGTGCTGTGTTTATATTAGATAAGAAATGTCCAAAGTTTATTATGTCAGTAAAAATATCAGTTTCAAGTATTTTTGGCTGTCATGGCTCATTGTCAAAAAAAATAAAATCAAAAGTTAAAGTCTCATATTTTAATGAAGATTTATGAAATTCAAAAAATTTTTGCAGTTTTGGCCAAGTGGGTAGAATGTTCGCCAATGGTCCCAGGTTGAGTCATACCAAAGACTTTAAAAATGGCACTTGATACCTCCTTACTTAACACTCAGCAATATAAGGTACATATGAAGGGTAAAGTGGAGCAATCCAGGGAAAGGAGTAGTGCCCTTCCCTACTTCTCGGTGTAGTAGCTATTGAAAAGGGAGCCTTCTGGTCACCCTCAAATACAGTCACCAACTTACTACTTATATATATGTGCATTCATGTCCGTGGTGTAATGGTTATTGTCCTAGGAAATGGACACGGCGACACAAGTTCAAATCCTGGACGAGACTGATTGCATTTTACATAACACTAATATCCTAGGGAAAGGTATGAATCCAATTATTCTCCCTCCAGCTATGGGTAAATAGTAGGATAGACTTGGTTCTTCAGCCTTGGTAAGGCAACTAGTCTAGGAGAAGGAAAACTCTGAATTCAAACCTGTTAAACTTTGCTTAAAAATTGACCTTGTGTCATATCCTGTCCGAGCGGAGGGGTCGGTAAAAAATGGAGGTGCTCATGATGTAATAGTTATCGTCGTAGGAAATGGACACGGTGACACGAGTTCAAATCCTGCACAAGACTGATTGCATTTCACATTGCACTAATACCCTTGGGAAAGGTATGAATCCAGTTATTCTCCCTCCAGCTATGAGTAAATAGTAGGACAGACTAGGTTCTTCAGCCTTTGTGAGGCAACTAGTCTAGGAGAAGGAAAACTCTGAATTCAAACCTGTTAAACTCTGCTTAAAAATTGACCTTGTGTCATATCCTGTCCGAGCGGAGGGGTTGGGTAAATATATATATATGTCATTCATGTGTGTGTGTGTACAGGTATGTTTTTACGAAACACTTCTGACATTAGCGCAATGTGTGACACAAGGTCATTTCTTAAGTATAGAACAACTGATTTGAATTCAAAATTTTCTTCTAGATTGGTTGCCTTACTAAAACTAAAGCGCCCATTATGCTGTATAGTTTTGCACATAACTGAAATGAACGAAAAAAAAGAAAAGTTCATGCCTTTCCCAAGTGCATTAGAGAAAAAAGAAATGTGAATTGCCTCGTTCAGGAATTGAACTCGGTTAATCATAGGATGATACTCTGCTTTGAAGGATCAAATCATAAGGCTGCAATAGATAACTAGATTAAAACTATATTTGCAAATATCAGCTCTGCAAAATTGGTATTACTGATAGTTTTATCATTCTCGTATACACTGGCTGCATTCCTTGCAACAGGAGTAAGAGCCACCCACCCCGACCAAAAAAAATATGAGATCTCCTGTGTATGACTCTAAACTGCATCTCTAAGTGAGATTCTTGTTCTGAAGTTCTGAGGAGTATTGAATAGCTTTTAATTACTCCCAGATCCACTATGACCTGGTAGTACTTGTTTGGGTCCTATTTCTGGGTCAAATGGATCTGTTTGAAAATTTTTAGGATTAGATAGGAATACTTGAGACCCTATAAGCAAAGCCAAACAAATTATTATTATTATTATTATGATTTTACTCCACGTGAGTTTTTCTCATCAGCGTTAGCCAGTAGTCTTTAACTAGAATCTGAGTGACAGCAAGTTTCCTCAGGTCTCCAGGACTTCTCTCAGTATTTTGACTGATCTCAACAAGTCTGTAGTCTGGATGCTCTTGATTCAATCTCTGTTTTCTTATTCTGGCAGCTTTTCTTTAATTGAATTGTTAGTTATACATAATAATACTTGAAACTATTTAACTTCGTTGAAATATACTAAACTGAATTATTTGAAATAGAGGTGTTTGATTATTTAACTGGGTATAAATAAAAGTCTGATATTTGATTGAATTGTTAATTATATATAGCAATACTGGGAACCATTTAACTTTGTTGACTTATGCTAAATTGTTTGATCATTTAACTTGTGTGTATCTAGAAAATATGTTTACAAATTATATATCTTATACATATTCTAAAACTGAATTCAGCATTAAATAACCAATGATGGTTGATATGCCGTTAAATTTTTGCTTTTGTTTTTTGCTGCATTCACTTATTATGTGATTAACCATTTCATCTCTTTCTTGGCATAATCTACACTTGCTATTCTGTTGTTCATTATCGATTTTTGCTTAGATATAATTGGTCCTTAAGGCGTTATTTTGTGTTGCTATTAGAAGATATTCAGTTTCTCTCTTGAGGTTTCCTTTTCATAGCCATGTCCATGTATTCTCATGTGCAATCTCACCAGATTGTTGCTTGAAATATCCATACAATCATTATTTTTCTTTTCCATCAGTACTTGCATTGTCAATGCCATTATTTGCTGCTGTGATTAATCTTTCTTTGCTCTTTCTTGTATTGATTCATCAATGCAATCCTCAATGCTTGTGTCATCTTTTTCCTTCTTTTCTGACACATACAGTCTGTCATGTCATCCCCCGGATGTATTATTATTTTTCCATTTTGAGAGTTTTTCACACCATCCTTAGCTGATGGTTTTCTGCGGGAATCTGACTGACAGCAAGTCTCCTCAAGTCTCCAGGAATCTTCTCTGTATTCTAGCCAATCTTAATTATTTTACTCATTTGAGAGTTTCTCACAACAGTGTCAGCTGATGGTCTTTCACTGGAATCTGACAGATAGCAAGTCACCTCAAGTCTCCAGGACTCTTCTCAGTATTCTAGCCAATTTCAACAATGTTGTAGTTTGGATGGTCTCCACTTGTCCTCTTATTTCTAGGATTTTCAGTCCCTGTACCCATCTTTTTGTAACTGTACCAAGTGCACCAATTATAATCGGTATCACTGTCTCTTTCATGTTCTATGATTATAGACAAATTAAAGAAAAAAACTGTATTGAAAATATTGTTATGATTTTAATCAAATATACAAATGAATCAAATTTTGGCTTTAAATAACCCATAATGGGTTAATATGCAATTAAAAAATAAAATGAATCAAACTATACCAAACCTTGATATGAATACAATAGGTTACGTCTAGACAAGTCAGTGCTAATTCACAGTGTCCAAGTTTGGTTTGGTTTTATGGCATATCAACCATTGTAGGTTATTTAATGCATAATCTAGTTTTATGCATATAAAGAAAAAGTGAAGAAAAGTTGGTGACTGTAATCGAGGGCGACCAGAAGACTCCCTTTCCAGTAGCTACTACACCAAGGTGTAGGGGAGGGCGCTTCTCCTTTCCTTGGATTGCTCCACTTTACCCTTGATACTGTAGAAATTTTGTTAAGGAACTGGTGATCCTGTTTCACTGAACAGCAGCAGCCCCTTGAGGTCACGTGGCGTCCATTATAAAAAGGAGCTCCACTGGAGCTGGTTGTGGAGTTATCCCTTTCTTGACATTACCCCTGGGTGTACACTTACCCGGAATATTGCTATTTGTTAGTTAAAGCTAAAATTGTTTAGAAGTAACGATTATTATTAGGTACATGTATATGATAATGCTAGGGATGATACCAAGAGAGAGAGAGCAGAAGAGGAGGAACTGATTGACCTGGATGGCATACTACCTACTGGATACGAGGAGTGGAAGAATTAGTAAGCTAACAACAACAGAATTAACAAACTTAGAAATTATAAAAAGTTATAATTGGTACTTAACAGGCTCATAGATAAACGACTACAACATTTTATAGGCAATGGCGATGTAAAAATGGTGATTTTTCAGCATGAATTCAGGTTGCCTAAAGTTGTTAGTCGATTTACTGTTAAATGAAAATGTTGAGCAATTTATTAAACGAAATGTATAAGCAACCAACCAAATCAATTCTCAGTACTTTTTAATCAAGCAATATTGATATTTTTGATCAGCAGTTTTTGGCAAAAGACCTAACTATGCAAGAGTCACACCCTTCCTACATTGAAAATTCATCACGTTTGATGTCATGGAAGATATAAAAGGAAATACAATGGCACAAATTTACATTATATCCAAAGTTTTAGTGGTGCTTTAACCAATAAAAAAACTCACTGGAATAAGAGTGTTGAATGTCAAGGTACTATTCTGAACAAAATAATCATCGTATTCATAACCTTGACAAATAATGCTTCAGTCTTGATACTTTTTTTTTTTTTTTGTATTTTGAAGACAACATTTAAGTCATGGTTTATTTCTGTCTTGGTAAATACAGCTTCAGTCACCATATTTTCTGACCATAGCTCGTATTTAGAAAAAAATTAACATTTCAGTCATTGTTCATTTATCTCATTGTAAATACAGCTTCAGTCGCTATACATTTTAAAAACATCTCATATTTTGAAGAAAATTAACGATTCATTCATTATTCATTTATGTCTTGGTAGATACAGCTTTAGTCTCCTTATTTACCAACCCCTCCGCTCGGGCAGGATATGACACAAGGTCAATTTTTAAGCGGAGTTTAACAGGTTTGAATTCAGAGTTTTCCTTCTCCTAGACTAGTTGCCTCACCAAGGCTGAAGAACCCAGTCTGTCCTCCTATTTACCCATAGCTGGAGGGAGAATAATTGGATTCATCATACCTTTCCCAAGGGTATTAGTGCTATGTGAAATGCAATCGGTTTCGTCCAGTATTTGAACTCGTGTCGTCGTGTTCATTTCCTACGACGATAACCATTACACCACGGCACCTCCAATACAGCTTTAGTCTCCATATTATTTTTACGCACCTCATATTTTGAAGGCTACGTTTCATTCATTATTTATTCCTGTCATGGTGAATATTGTTTCAATCTCGATATTTTCTGACCACGTCTCATATTGATGTTTCATTCATTGTTCATTTCTGTCTTGGTAAATACAGCTTAAGTCTCGATACATTTTTAAGATACCTCGTATTTGATACATACACAGAAAGTGAATTAGTAAGAAGTTTGTAGAGAGTCTCAGATGCTAATAATTTCAAGAACAGAGACAAATAAAGAACAGTTTCCATTGCCAGAAAAGGACAAGATTTGGCCATGAATCAACCACTTGACTAATGTGCCGCTATAAAAGAACAGAAACCTCTACAAGAAAAGCTGGGCAACCTGCAATTGTGCCAAGCATTTTAGCAGGATAGTAAATGTCTCTAACAGGAAAATAGAAAATACCATTCACACCGGTGCCAACCATTTTATTTCTCTTCTTTTCCTTTATTTTCCTTCCTTTCCTCCTTTCTGCGATTTTTTAAGATATCATATAAAAAGAATGCGCACTCAACCATAAAGCTCTTCAGTATGTCCTAAAGGTGTTAATACTTTTTCTTACTTTATTGGTTAAGTGCCAAACAACATTAAATCATATTCCCTATTGGAAATTTATACCAGGTCTTCGTTTTGTCCTCCACATGCTACTTTGACAAAAATCTGTTTTCTGGCAAGCAATGCTATTTACTCTACGAGGAATCCCGATTGTTAAAAAAAAAACACACGATAGCACTGAATAACTGATGGTTTTTTTGCTTTTCAGAGAAAAAAAAAGTAATTTAGATAAATTGACAGCGGCTGATGGTTGGTTGGTTGTTTGCGTTTTATGGAATATCAATCTTTGTAGGTTATTTAACGCTAAATCCATTTTATGCAGATAGTCAGTTCTATTTCAAACGATTTAGTCTAGCATGAGTACACAGTTTAATTGTGAAAAACATTTCTATTTCAAGCTATTAAATTTATTCAAACTGTTGTAATTCAGCTAATTCATTTTAGTATAAGTGCAGATTTTGTTTACACAGTTAAATGTCAAAACAGTTCTATATTAAATAATTCAGTTCAGTGTAAGTAGAGTTTCAATGTCAAAAACAGTTCCATTTCAAACAATTCAGTTTAGCATAAGTACGCAGTTTAAATGTAGGCATAAAGTTTAATTGTCAAAAACATTTCTATTTCAAGCTATTCACTTTAGTCAAACAGTTCTAATTTAAACAATTTAGTTTAGCATAAGTATGCAGTTAGTTCTATTTAACCCATAGATAGGGCCCTATCCGGTGCTACCATTCTGGGCCAGAGTGGACCTGGAAGCAATGGCAATGAAGGGGTACTCTGCATTCCCTAAAGCTGCAACATTGCTGGAACCTCACCGTCAGATTGTTTAGTGACATATCCAGGACACTCGTTTGGTGGGGGTCTTACCCCTCTGCAGAGGCACAGTCGGTGTATTCTACAGCTCCAGCCGACTGGGCAATTACAGTGGCTGAAAAATTTGCAAAATACCCTTAACACAAAAAGTACCATATTCCACACTTTTTAAATTGTGAAATATACTTGAGAAGGTGAATCTTTCATAACTTGAGTTTAGTTTATATAAACACACACACACACACACACATACACACACACATATATATGTATCAAACCCCATCTGCACAAGCAGGATACAACACAAGGTCAATTTTTTATACGGTTTAACAGGTTTTGATTTGCCATTTCCCTTCTATACCAGTTGGTATACCAACGTTAAAGATCCCAATCTCCCCCACTATTTATCCATAGTTGGCGGAAGAATAATTGGATTCAGTTTTCTTTTCCTTGATCAGTTGACATAGCAAGGTTAAAGATCTCAGTTTTCACTACTATTTATCCATAGTTGGCGGAAGAATAATTGGATTCAGTTTTCTTTTCCTTGATCAGTTGACATAGCAAGGTTAAAGATCTCAGTTTTCCCTACTATTTATCCATAGCTTGAAGGAGAACAAAGCCTTGTGCATCGTCATCAATGTCCTTGTGCTAGGATTCATGTCAAAGTTCTCCTTTATCTTCTTATTATTACTGCTATCATCTTTTGCTTCCTGTATATACACTCCCTAATCAGATCTTTACGTCCAAACTAAGGATAAACGCAGTTTCTTTCAGGCAGCGGTCGTATCGATACTGCTGTATGGATGCACCACTTGGACGCTAAATAAACGGCTGGAGAAGAAGCTAGACGGCAATTACACAAGAATGCTGCGAGCAATATTGAACAAGACCTGGCGGCAACACCCCACGAGACACCAACTATACGGCCACCTACCTCCCATCACGAAAAATATCCAAGTTAGACGAACCAGACATGCAGGACACAGTTGGAGAAGCAGGGACGAGCTCATAAGTGATGTACTTCTATGGACCCCCACATATGGCCGAGCAAAAGCAGGTCGAACAACTCGAGCATACATTCAGCAGCTATGTGAGGATACGGGATGTAGCCCTAAAGACCTACCAAAGGCGATGAACGATAGGGAGAAGTGGCGAGAGAGGGTCAGGGATATCCGTGCTAGCGGCATGACATGATGATGATGAAGGATAACGAACGGTAGTGAATAGATAAATTCCGTTTGCACAAATTCAAATATTAAGTAAGATTGAACATATACATTGTTTACATGTATTTATGTTCTCCTGAGACTCCAGCGACAACGTCAATGAGGTTATGGGATACACATTTTTTCCAGTCTTAAAATAAGCAATAAAAACATTCTTAAGAACATTCTAGAAATTTAGGATCAAAACTGCATTAGCATTTAAGTTACATTTTTATATTTTTCAACCAATCAGCTAAAAACATAGAATAAGAAAATTCTAGAAAAATAGGATCGGAAGTCAACTAACAGAAAATATTTAGGCTTCAAAATAAAATAGTAAAATACAAATCTGATTGGTCAATAAATGTCTAAGTGCCAAAATTTTCGGACGATTCTTTGATCCACTATTACGATATGAATAACACACAGTTAGGGAGCCATTCACTAAGACTAGCCACTAAGCCACGAAGTCAGTAAAGCAGTAGCCGATACACTATCCGGCAAATTCCTTTTCTTGCACAACCAAAGTTCATGACCTAGTTACAAATGGCCGAGAATCACGTTCAAAAGAAAAACCCGACAATTTCCTTTCATCAACGCGACACGCTGTCGCCACAATCATAAAACCCGATATGAACTTAATGTAAAAAAGAACGACTTATTTACGGACTTCGTTAACATACACACATCTTTAAACAAATTTATTTTCTTCTTGCCAAACTTTATTTTCTACATCATGTATTATATTTGTTTTCAAATTCTGTTTTATGCATATTAAATTGTTTGTTATTTAATGTTCGTTGTATTCTATTCCATTTCTTTCACGCGATTGTAAAGTTTTGTGTTGTATTTGTAGAGGAAATAATATGGAGAACAATACCCGTAAAATACGGACGCATATCTACTGAAATAACAAATTACATACAACACCTACAAAGTCAGTGTCGTCACAGAGTGAACAAATCATCGCTTTTGTGTTCGTATAAAGCATCATTAAGACAGTAAAAGTTTCTATGGGGAGACGATATGCGAGTTGTATTTGTTTCATATTCCCTCTGTAAATAGAATTAAATGCAGTGGAGAAATCTACAAACAATAGTGTTGCCTAGAGATTTTTGCACATACTCTTTTGGCGATTCGACAGGTTGTCGGAATCTGTGATATGGATTGATTTCTCTGAAAGCTATTCTGATTTTCTCAAAGAATTTTCTTGCCTTTAGTTTGGATACAATTGAGAAGGTTTGGTTTGGTTTCTTTGTTTAATGGCATATCAACCTTTGGAGGTTATTTAATGCCAAAGCCATTCTCCTAGAAGAACAGTAGTGGTACTATTTAACCCATAGCTTGGAGGATAAGGGGGTTCATGCCTTTCCCAAGGGTATTTTCCCGAAAGTGAACGTAATAGCGCGACTGGAGTACGAACGCGCTTACTACGATTCCGCAGTCCATCGCTTTAACCATTACACCACGAGTACATCCCCCCACAATTGAGAAACAGAACATTATAAACTATAGCCGCAAGAGTTACGCCAATATAGTTCTTTGTGATTCTGAGGTTGCTTTTCCTGGGGAAGAGGACAATGCCGCTTTTTGTCCCTTTCTCAATTGTGTTTTGCTTACACAATGTGGTAAAATCGAAAACGTAATCTTGATAGGAATTATACAATGATGCTGCGTGCTGTTTTGAAAAAGTCAAGGGAGCATCCCCCACCCTCGACAAAGCAGCAGCTGTACGACCATTTACATCTCACCTCACAAACCATCTGGACCAGTCAAGAACTGGACCAGTCAAGATCGATGAACAATTGGGCGAATGAAGAGAGAGATTTAAGGGACTCCTTCCAATCAGAACGTCATGACAATGATTATGATTTCTTTACATTGATAAATCATGAGAACAGCCCTACTCCGACAAATCAGCAGCTGTACGACTATTTACCTCTCATCTCACAGACCATCCAGGCAGGACAAGTTGGGCACTGTTGGATAAATAAAGACAAACTCATAAAGGATGTTTTCTTGCGGATTCCTACACATGGACACACCAGTGTTGGAAGATCTGCAAAGATTTTCATACATCAGCTCTGTGTGGATATTGGGTGCTGTCTAGAGGACCAGTTAAGATCGATGAACGATTGGGTGAAGGAAGAGAGAGATTTAAGGGACTCCGACCAATCAGAACGTCATGACGATAGTTATAATTTCTTTTCATTGATAAAACCCTTTTGAGAAGATGAGCCGCTCTGCTATGTGGAAGTTTTAAAATTTCTCTTTAAAGATCTTGTTAATGAGCTTGTCGGTACTTTTCTTGATCATATTTGGGAATGGCTCGGTTTCTTTGTTTAATGGCATATCAAACTTTGTGGGTTATTCTATGCCAAAACTATTCTTGTAGAAAGACATAAGAGTTATTTTAACTCTTAATTGAGATGTTAAGGAATCTAAGTATTAAAGGTAACCCTAGAATCTACCCCAGCAGCATCGGAACCAGCTCCTGAGACAACAACAGAATCCAAAAGCCCGTCCAAATCTGCAGCTTCTTCACCTGCTCCTCCTTCGAAGGTCTCCTAGAAGAAGAAGCAGAAGCCTGCAGCTGAGCCAGAGGAGACGCCAATGGAGACCATTGTAAACCTAGAGAAGAAGGGATAGTGGAGAGGGATCTTCCAAAAAGATCTTCCCCAACACTCCTCCCCAACAAGACCACTTGGAGGCCACATCCTCTCTGGTGCCACAACCTCCCCATTACCAACCTCCCAAATCCTGTCAACAACAACCTTTCCTTCAACAACAAACAAGTTCCCCTCAGACCCCATCTCTACCCCCACTTACCCTCTCCCCCTTCTCCTCTCCAGAACTCTTCCCCAAAAACCAGTCTCAATCCGAAGTGAGATCCTCCTCCCCCACTACAGACAAACCAACCCGGCGAAGAACCAAGCTTAGAACCAATTAGCTTAGTGATTAATCAGGGAGCGTTGTTTGGTATAAGATTTAGCTAGCTAGAATCAGCATGTCATCGTCTGTGAATTTGATTCTCACTTGGTGTCCTATACTTCTGGTCTTGTACTAAGCTAAAATTAGCTTAGTTATTAATCAGGAAGCGTTGTGTGGTATAAGATTTAGCTAGCTAGATTAAGCATGTCATCGTCTGTGAATTTGATTCTTACTTGGTGTTCTATACTTCTGGTCTAGTACTAAGCTAAAATTAGCTTAGTGATTAATCAGGGAGCGTTGTGTGATATAAGATTTAGCTAGCAAGACTAAGCATGTCTGTGAATTTGATTCTCACTTTGTGTCCTATACTTCTGGTCTTGTACTAAGCTAAAATTAGCTTAGTTATTAATCAGGAAGCGTTGTGTGGTATAAGATTTAGCTAGCTAGATTAAGCATGTCATCGTCTGTGAATTTGATTCTTACTTGGTGTTCTATACTTCTGGTCTAGTACTAAGCTAAAATTAGCTTAGTGATTAATCAGGGAGCGTTGTGTGATATAAGATTTGGCTTACAAGACTAAGCATATCTGTGAATTTGATTCTCACTTTGTGTCCTATACTTCTGTTTTTGTCCTAAAATAAGCTGAGCTTAGTCATTGATCTAAGAGCCTTGGTGAAGATGGTTAAACGCTCGATGATGAAATCAATGTTAGTGAATTTGATTCTATACTTCTGGCCAAACTAAGCCAAGTTTTGTCCATAACCTGAGTGCCTCAAGCAACTTTTATATCTTTATACCAACGATATTGTTAATGTGCTTGCCTGTACCTTTCTGGATCGAACCTAGGGCTTCAAAATTATTGGTATTACAGGACTTTTAAGATATAACATTTATTCAATTTAAATATCTCATATATTTGCTTATTTCATTATGTTCTTTAACGGATTTAATTTTATCTGAAGGTACTTCCATCTTTATAAGAAGACAATCATTTTACTTGCGGTCTTTAATCTTTGATATGTCTGCTCTGTTGGTTGGTTGGTTAGTTGTTTAGGTTTATGGCATATCAACTTTTGTAGGTTATTAAATGCCAAATCCATTTTTATAGAAATAAACAATTTTATTTTAATCTATTCAGTTTAGCATAAGTACAAAGTTTAATTGTAAAAACATTTCTATTTCAAGCTATGCAGTTTAGTCAAACAGCTCTAATTCAAACAATTCAGTTTAGTATAAGCATAGTTTTTGTTTACACACAGTTAAATGTCAAAACAGTTCTATTTCGAACAAATAGTACAGTTTCAATGTCAAAAATAGTTCCATTTCAAACAATTCAGTTTTGCATCAATACGCAGTTTACATGTCAAAACTGTTCTATTTCAAGCAATTCGGTTTTGCTTAAGTACACAGTTTAGTTCTATTTGACCCATAGATAGGGCCCTTTCAGGTGCTACCACCTCGGGCAAGAGTGGACCTGGGAGCGATGGCAATGAAAGGGTACACCGCAGTTCTATTTCATGCTATTCAGTTTAACATAAGTACAGTTTCTATGTCGAAAACCGTTCAATTTCAAACAATTCAGTTTAGTATACAAAAACAGTTCTATTTCAAACAATTCAGTTTAGCATAAGCACGCAGTTTAAATGAAGTCTGTCAAAACAATTCTATTTCAAGCGATACAATTTAGTTCTATTTGACCCATAGATCAGGTGCTACCACTCCAAGATCCAGTGGACCAGTGATCGATGGCAAGGAAGAGGTACTCAGCATTGCCCAACGCTCCTGCATTACGGGAACATCACCATCAGATTGCTTTGTGTAATATGTAGGATACTCGTTGGTGGGGGGTCTTAAAAAAAAGGAGTTGGTGTATTCTGCACCCCCAGACAACTGAGCAAGTCTGCTCTGTTAATATAATTGATAAAGTGTCTAAGAGTAGTGACTTCATAGCCTTCTATAACTGGTTCAAGATGATGTTCATACCATTTTACTGCATGTGACGTATGAGAATATTGACTGACTGGTTCAGAGTGATACTATCATCATTTTCAGTCTGTGCTTGTTTTTCACACCACATTTAACAGAAGTCTGTAGCAAGCATAAAGTGTTGGATATTGACTTAAAAATCCATTAGACATCTGTCGATACAATAGTGGTTGAACAAAAATGACAGGAAATGCACTCGGTACGTAAAGTAAACAGTATGCAGGTATTCTCGTCGTAAACATTGCGTAAATTGCCTGGGTGATATGCTAAAAGGAGGCGTGTCCATGAGCATTTCATAGGCTGGAGGAGGTGTGAGCACGAGAATGGTTGCCATGTAAAAGGAGGTGAGTTCATGTGCATTGTGAAGACGACAAGCAGGATGGGGTGTAACCACGAAAATTTGCGTAGATGACATGCTGGGGAGAGGCGTAACCATATTAATTGCATCGATGTCCAGGGTGTTAAATAACTTGGAAGATTTTGATCTGAAGGAGAAGATGCCCACCAAACATTCCTTTTGGAGGTGCCCGTGGTGTAGTCGTTATGGAGGTGCCCGTGGTGTAGTCGTTATCGTCGTAGGGAAATGAACACGGCGACTCGAGTTCAAATCCTGGACGAGACTGATTGCATTTCACATAGCACTAATACCCTTGGGAAAGGTATGAATCCAATTATTCTCCCTCCAGCTATGGGTAAATAGTAGGACAGACTAGGTTCTTCAACTTTGGTTAGGCAATTAGTCTAGGAGAAGGAAAACTCTGAATTCAAACCTGTTAAACTCCGCTTAAAAATTGACCTTGTGTCATATCCTGCCCGAGCGGAGGGGTTGGGTAAATAGTACCAAACATTCCTATTCGTCGGCCCCTGTATGTACCGTTCAAGCATTTTCAATCCTCTTTTGCTCTACCCTTCTCAGGTTAACAAAAAAGCAAATTATATTTTATACATGAGTGTTGTCATCTTTCTCTGTTATACAACATCCAGGACTCTCCTCAGTATTCTAGATAATCTCAGCTCTGCTGTAGTCTAGGTGATCTCGATTCTTCCTCTAATCTCTAGTACTCCCAAGCTCTTTTACAAGTCTTTGGGGACTATTCCAACTTCTTTTGGTATCTCTATTACTTTCATAATTGACAGTTTTTTCTGCTCTCAGGCAAGATCCAGTATTATTATTAATATATCACTCCTTGCGATTTTTTCACAACACTGTTAGTTGGTGGGCTTTCACTGGAGTCTGAGTGACAGCAAGTCTCCTCAGGTCTCCAGAACTCTTCCTAGGATTCCAGCTGATCTTAATGCTGCAGTTTGAATAGTTTTGGCATATCCTTTAATTGCCAACACTTCCAGCCTCCTTACCGAACCTTTGAGGATCATTTTAAGTGCACCATTTAAAATTAGTATTATGATCTCCTAAATTTTCCATAGTTTTTTCAGCCCTCTGACAAGGTCTAAGTGTCTCTTTTTTGTTTTCTTCACTTATTATAATCATGTTACTCCTGGAGAGTTTTTCACACCAGGATTATCTGATGGTCTTTCACTGGAGTCTGAATGACAGCAAGTTTCCTCAGGTCTCCAGAACTCTTCTCCGTTGTAGAATAACAACAATAACACTTACTTTCCCAAGGATCCCAACTAGCGTCCAATTGGCAGACAAAAATAAAACAGACCGTAACTTAATACAGTCCCTGCAACAATACTAAATTGAATCCGCATGCCCATGCATAGGCCATCAAAACAATTATGATTCAGAGAATGGACTTGCCTATTTTGGCGCAATGGAATGCTCCAACATGCCATAAATGACTCTCTTTCTTCAGAGTTCAGAAATTCATTTGATAACCTATGAAACTTAATATCAGTATTCTGGCTGATCTCAATATTGCTGTAATCTGGATGTTCCCACCTCGTCCTCTAATTTCTAACTGTTCCAGACCCCTTTCTAAGCCTTTGAAGATCATTCCAAAAGCACCAATTACAACTAGAATCACTGTCACCTTCATGTTCCATTGCTTTCTTAGTTCTCTGGCAAGGTTTAAGTACTTGTCTCTCTCTTTGTTTTCTTTGATTTTCACTCTGTGGTCTGCTGGAATGGCAAAATCCACCATTATTATTATGATTATTATCATTTAATTTTTAGGTTTACTTTCAGTTTTTTACAATACTCCACACAAAGTAGTAAATATAAGTATTCTATGTACAAATTTTTTGTTGCCGCTTTTAAGGAACATTTCTCAGTACTGTTCTTGTGAAATGAACAGTTCTACAAAATTTGCTTTTTTTCTTTTTCCTATCATATTTACCAACCCCTCCGCTCGGGTAGGATATGACACAAGGTCAATGTTTAAGTGGAGTTTAACAGGTTTGAATTCGGAGTTTTCCTTCTCCTAGACGAGTTGCCTCACCAAGGCTGAAGAACCCAGTCTGCCCTACTATTTACCCATAGCTGGAGGGAGAATAATTGGATTCATACCTTTCCCAAGGGTATTAGTGTTATCTGAAATGCAATCAGTCTCGTCCAGGATTCGAACTCGTGTCGCCGTGTCCATTTCCAACGGCGATAACCATTACACCACGGGCACCTCCTTTCTTTTTCATATAGGCTGGGTCAGCCAGGGATCTTGTTATTTCTGGCACGGTGTTAAGTTTTAAGATACCATATTTTTTTCACTTTCTATTTCCAGATTGTTATGTTTACTTATTGTAGTCTCTGACGGATATATTATCTGTTGGCACTGACATATCAATTGGTTTGGTTTGGTTTGGTTTCTCCGTTTATTGGTATATCAACCTTCTTAGGTCATTTAATGCCAAATCCCTCCTTCTAGGAGAATAGTAGTGGTACTATGTAACCCATAGCTGGGAGGATATGGGGGTTCATACCTTTTTCAAGGGTATTTGTCCGAAAGTGAATGTAATAGTGCAGCTGGAGTTTGAATTCGCTTATTACGATTCCACAGTCTAGCAGTTCAACCATTACACCATGAGGACACTGCCCATACTAATTAGATGGCCTATTTTCTTTTATAGTTCTTAACGACTATATCTGGTCTATTGCTTTTTATTTTCCTGTTAGATTGGATGGAAAAATTTCAGACAATAGTTGCTTCTCTAGCTTCAGTTATTGGTTCTGGTCGGTATATATACCATTTTTCAGGTATCTTGTTAATGTGTTTATCAGTATTATTATTATTAATATTATTATTTTACTCTTTGTGCCTTCTCACTTCTCAAGGACTTTTCTCAGTATTCCAGTCAATCATATCAGTGTTGTGGTCTGGATGGTCTGGATATTTCCATGGATCTCTATTTACTTTAGTCACTTTTCCAGCTTCTTTGTGATTGTTCCAAGTGCTTTCACTATGATTGGTCCCACTGTCACATTTTAGTCCCACAGTTTTTTTCTATTCTCTGGCAAGATCTTGGTATTCATCAAGTTTTTTTTTTTTATTTCCTTTATTTTCTCTATATGGTTTACAAGAACAGCAATGTCCACTTGTTGACAAGTTTTCTTCATGTTAACTTTTACTAGGTCTGGTCTTTTGGCCTGAACGGGTGATCCGTTTGTATCTCAAAATGTTAGGTCTGGTATTCTGGCAGGGATTGGGTGATCTGTTTGTATTACAAAATATTAGGTCTGGTCTTCTGGTAGGGATTGGGTGATCCGATTTTAACTCCAAATCCCAGAAAATTTTACATCTCATTTTCCAGGACTGATTCTTGTCTTGCACATATATCATTTGTTTTTATGGTTAAATTCTAGTAACTTGCATAGCTCCCAGTTGAACACCTTCCCTATCAAGGCATGTCTGCTCTTATATTACTTCTGCACCAGTTTGCATACCAATTATGTAGTCTACATAATCTACACTTAGTGTAAGTGAGAAGGATGTGGTGAAATGGTTATTGTCATTGGAAACTCAGTGATACGAGTTGAAATCCAGGATGAGGCAGATTGCATTACATATAGCACTAATACCCTTGGGAAAGGTATGGTTTCAGCAATTCTCCCTCTAGCTATTGATAAATTGTAGGGCAGACTTGGCTCTTCAAACTTGATATGGCAGTGGGTATAGGCGAAGGAAAACACTGAATTCAAACCTTTTAAAATCCACTTAAAAATTGACCTTGTGTTGCATCCTACCTTTGCGGCAGGGTTGGTAAATGCATACATCGTCTATACTTGCAAATTCTCCTGAATACTATTTATTTTTGCCTTGATATAATTAGTTCTCATGGCATTATTTTGTGCAACTATTAATAGAGATTCTATAAATCAAGTAGATTATCACTTCACTTTTATGAGTTTTTCACACTAGCTCAAATTGGAGGTGTCTCTCAGGAGTCTAAGTGACAGCAAGTCTCCTCAAGTCTCCAGAGATTCTTCTTTGTATTCTAACTAATTTCAGTGGTGCTGAATGGTCTTAATTCTTCCAATTATCTCCTGTTCCTCAAGTCATTTTTCCTGGTTCTTGGGACCATTCCTAATGCACCAATTAGTATTTCTGTCACCTTCAAGTTTCAAAGCCTTTTCAGCTCTCTGGTTAGGTCCTGGTACTTGCCTATCTTTCAAATTGTCACGTGGTCGACCACTAAGAGGAGAGAAATAAGGAATTACTACTACTACCCCTCCGTGTTTGAATTAGCAGGCCGCCAAAGAATGACCATTAAAAAGAGGAATAGGAATATAGGTCAATTCCTCGCGGCCGAAGTAACAAATCCAGGTCAGAATGAAAGCCGACAGATGTTTGCATTCTGTGACCGGATGGATAAAGAAGGGATACACTGGACATATAGTAGTCCGAAGCAATCGCCTGACAGGGAAGAAGAAAGAGGCTAGATGATTGGCTAGAATCCTAAAGCGGAAATAGCACCCTTTTTCGTCAAGCGGAAATAGGGAATAAGAAAATCAGTTTTGAAGAGAGATGTCGCCATGAACAGATGGGGCGAATCTCGTGCCAAGACTCCGGGTAAAGAAGCGAAATAGAATCTTGGACAAGAAGATCCTATGCCTTCAAGCCAGAGCTATATATATATATATATATATATATATATAAATAAAACTCCGCTAACCCGTGAAAGAGAAAATACTCTCCGAAGGAATCCGTCAAAAAGCTAAGTACTGCAATTAAATATTCTCCCTCTCTCTCTCTCTCTCTCAATTTAAAGAAAGAAGAAAAGAAAAAGAAAAAAAGAAGAAAGACATTTATATTTATGTATTATCCGCTGATAATATAGCCGACACGGGGAATATGTGTGTCCGCGTATATATAAAAAAAACCTTGTCATATTTTAATGTCCCCACGTGTTGAAATTTATTCCTTGTGTTGTCTGCCTGTCAAGTCGTCAATTGCATACTCCTTTTTTGGCTTCATTCGCCTCATGTTATTCTCGCCTAAATTATCCTATTCTTTCCTTTAAAAATATTATACGGGAAACCGGAACTGTTGACTACTATAGTTAATATTATAGTATCAAAACCTAGAGGCTCATATCTTCCATTATCCTAGGGGTAGGAAGAGCTAGCGGCCTGGTGGGTGGGTGTGTTAACGTGAAGTTTGGAAACCCCTTGCCAGCGGTGGTCAGTCTAGCCCCAAATTAACCCCAACAGAATCTGCCAGTTTCCCCATCCCCAAAAAGGGAATCTTAACTGGAACTTATTCTACGAGGGATCAAGTGCCAGGCCGCCCCGTCTTCACAAGTGCAAAAATAAATTCCCGTTTTGGGAATAATATTTTAATTTACCGTCACAAAATTCTTTTACTTTCACTCTGCGGTCTTGCTGAAACAGCAAAATCCGGTCGAGGACCTGTACTTTTTTTCTTGTAAATTAAAACTAGGTCTGGATTTCTTGCCAGGGCTCGGTGATCAATTTTTTTCTCAAAATATCAGAGAATTTTATGCATCTCTTTTTCCAGGACAGATTCTGGTTTGTTAATATACTTTTTTGCACAATTCCCACTGAATCACCTTTCCCACCCAGTCATACCTATTCTTTGTCCCAGTTTTCTGGATTTGCATATTATGGAATTAACAGTTTCATCTCTATTACTACATAACCTACACGTGCTATTTTTCTGTGGATTATCAATTTTTGCTTAGATATTAGTTCTTAGGCAATTATTTTGCACTGCTTTTAAAAGAAATTCACTTTCTCTCTTCAGGTTTCTATTGTTTTGCCATTTTCAGGTCATCTTAGGAGCAATTTCTTTAGTAAGTCATTTGAAGTTTATTGTTATCATCCATATAATTATTTTTTGCTTAATACTATTTTTATGTGTAACCGTTAATAATCTTGCAGCTAAATAATTCATCATCATCATCACCATCATGTCGTGCTGGTAGCACGGATATCCCGGACCCTCTCTCGCCACTTTTCCCTATCGTTCATCGCCTCAGGCAGGTCTTCTGGACAACATCCCATATCCTCACATAGTTGCTGAATGTTTGTTCGTGCTGGTCGTCCTGCTTTTGCACGGACATGTGTGGGGGTCCACAAGAGTACGTCACTTATGAGTTCGTCCCTGCTTCTCCAGCAGTGTCCTGCATGTCTGGTTCGTTTAATTTGAATAGTTTTCGTGATAGGAGGCAGGTGGCCGTATAGTTGGTGTCTTGTGGGGTGTTACCGCCAGGACTTGTTCAATATTGCTCGCAGCATTCTTGTGTAATTGCCGTCTAGCTTCTTCTCCAGCCGTTTTGTTAGAGTCCATGTAGTGCATCCATATAGCAGTATCGATGCGACCGCTGCCTGGAAGAAACTGTGTTTCATTTTATCAGTTAGGTGTGATTTCCATATAATCGATAGCCTATTGATAGCTGTCCATGCTTTCGTTAACCTCGTGTCGATGTCCTTTTCGATTGATGTGACGCTGCTTCCTAGGTAAGTGAAATTATCTAGTAGTTTAAGAGGGGTTCCACCTAGAGTGGAGATGTCACCCGTTTGATTATAGCACATATATTCCATTTTGTGTGCATTGACATAGAGGCCTATGTCTGCCGCTGCTCGTTCCAAACTATGCAGTAGTGTTTCTGCTTGGTTGGGTGTATTTGCCAGTATCGCTATGTCATCGGCGTAGTCGACTAGTATAAATAACTATAAAAGAATCATCACTAAAGACAGGTCAAGGATTCTTAGGAAGGAAACTTGAGAAAATGGCTTTGTAATTAGCAGTTAATAGAACCGAAATTATCTCCCTTGGACAGACATTTGTTTGTCAATTCATAATTAGTTAATTTGAAATTATTCACAAACTAGTGAGCTGATTGGATTTTTTTTCTTTTTTTAGGAAATGACCCGTTAATTATCAGTGAATTAATTTACAGTTATATCCCCAGGTTAAATATTTTTTAATACTTAATTAACGAAAATTTTTTCAGAATCTCACAACCTGACTAGACTAGATATTGCTTCATTCTTCCTGTTAAAACATTTAAATGGTAATGCATGAACAGAAATTAGCTATGATGAGAAATTTTCACAGCATTGTAAACATTCAAAAGCACAACACTCTGTGGGTGATTCAATAAATAAGAGGAATTTTTTAAAAACAATAAAATACATTTTCTTAGACGTTTTTTTTTCTTCATAAATACAAACTCTGTATTGTTTAGAATTGATTTACAGCAAAAATCATTTCCATCTCGCAAAAAAAAAAAAAATTCTTTTGAGGCTATTCAAAATAGTGGTAAATCAACCAGAGTGCTACAGGCTTGAACAGAAGTCTGTTATGAAATCTTTGGTGGCTGAGACGTGCAAACCATGTGAAATTAACAAAAAAAGTGTGATGTGTACCAAGGAGTATGTTTTACGAAAAAAAAATTTGCAAGTGTGCCAAACATGAGTTTGTGTAATACTATGGACGGGCGCCGTCATTGGTTGGAGAACGTTTGAGCACATCAGCTGTTATCAGTCATGGGGTACATAGGTTTGACGATCAAAAATATCATGAACCTCGCTCGTGCGGGCAGAGTGACCTGTCGAGTTCAAGCGTGATTTTAATATAATCACGCGTGAACTTTCACGTGTTGCACTACTGTTCCACTGGTGAGCATCGAACCTTCGGGAATCTTCAAATTGATCCATCAAATCGCTATACAAGGAAATCAAGTAGCAAGATTTTAGCAGTTCAAGACAGTTTTTCAAACAGGTTTCAACAGCGGCGATGCCACACGACCCATGTCATAACCCAGCCTGTCATAGCAATCTGATTGATATGATAAGTATCAATAGGCCGACGATAACAATGCCACCGTCATTGCCAAGAAGAGGAGGGTGAACCTTTTCTACGTACGCTAGCTGAAGTGTGCGGAGGGAAAGAGTGATATAGAAAGACGTTTGATAGTGACAAAAAAAAAAAAAAAAAGAAAGAGAAGGCGAAGAAGAATGCTACTGACCAAACTTTTTAACTACAGTCTGCTGTAATCTCCAAGAATAAAAGCGACTACTATTTTCTTCCTTAAGATTCAAGTTTTGAGTGTTTCTTTTCTGTGAATTCATTTCTTTTAGACACAACGTTTTAATAATTTTTTTTTTGGTCCTATGTTACATTTGTAACTATGGGCATAAGTCAAAAAGATATTCATGGATGAGGAAACACACAGACACTCTGGTAAATAAAAAGCTCAGTGTGTAGTGATCAGTAGAGAAGGTCATGCTGACAGTCTACTGGGACATGAAAGGACCTATCCATATTTACCCAACCCCTCCGCTCGGGCAGGATATGACACAAGGTCAATTTTTTAAGTGAAGTTTAGCAGGTTTGAATTCAGAGTTTTCCTTCTCCTAGACTAGTTGCCTCACCAAGGCTGAAGAACCTAGTCTGCCCTACTATTTACCCATAGCTGGAGGGAGAATAATTGGATTCATACCTTTCCCGAGGGTATTAGTGCTATGTGAAATGCAAACAGTCTTGTCCAGGAATTGAACTCGGATCGCCGTGTCCATATCCGGTGACAATAACCATTACACCACGGGCACCTCCTCAAAAAGGACCTATCAGTATTGATTTCTTTCCTCTTAGGCAATATTTCACCTTATTTATTAATTATCCTTGTACATAATAATAACAACAATGTTGCCAACAACAACAGTTGTCAGCCCATTTGGCTAGGGCTGTAGAATACACTGACTGCATCTCTGCAGAGAGGTAAGACCTCTCCTCACAATGAATGTTCTGCATATAGCAATAAACAATCTGATGGTGAGGCTCCAGTAATGCTGAAGTTTTGGGGAATATTGAGTACCCCTTCATTGCTATTGCACCCAGGTCCACTCTGTCCCGGAGTGGTAGCACGTGATAGGGTCCTATCTATATGTCAAATAGAACTGTTTGACATTTAAACTGGAAAAAAACAAATGACATCCTGAATTGAATTGCTTGAAATAGAACTGACAGTTCATTTAACTATGTGTAAATAAATGAATGGTGTTTAAATGAATTGTTAGTTACATGTAGCAATACTAGAACCATTTAACTTTGACTTTAGCTAAATTGAATGGTTAGGAATAGAACTGTTTGATCATTTGACAGTATGGATCTACAAAACGTGTTTACAAATCATATATATCTAATATATATACATATAAATTGGATTTGGCATTAAATAACCTATAAGAGTTGATATGCCATGAAATCAAACCAAAAAAAATCCTATATATTTAATATATATGTATAAAAAGGATTTGGCATTAAGTAACCTACAAAGGTTGATATGCCAACCAATCCAAATCATTTATGTTTAATATATATTTATGGAGAGGATTTAACATTAGATAACCTACAAGGGTTGATATGCCATAAAACCAAACCAAACCAAAACATTTATATTTAATATATATGTATAAAGAGGATTTGGCAGTAAATAACCTACGAGGGTTGATATGCCATAAAACCCAACCAATCCAAATCATATATATTTAATATATATGTATAAAGAGGATTTGGCAGTAAATAACCTATAAGGGTTGATATGCCATAAAACCAAACGAAAAGAAAATCTAAAACAACAATCATCATCATCATCATGTCGTACTGGTAGCATGGATATCCCTGACCCTCTCTCGCCACTTTTCCCTATCGTTCATCGTCCCAGGCAGGTCTTCAGGACAACATCACCAATAGTAGTAGAAAATATGCATAAGATATGATTTGTTTTTTGAATTGTCTATTTTTTTCCCTTTCTTTCCTTTTTCCTCTATGGTGAACCAGAATAGCAAAATCCACTTATTGACAAGTTTTTTCTTCTTGTAAATTAATCCCAGGGCTGGTCTTTTGGTGGCCCATTTCTATCTCAAAGTCACAGAGAATTTTATGTATTTTATTTTCTAGAATGGATTCTGGTTTGTGCATATACTTTTTTGTCTGCACAGCCAAATTTCAATCTCTGGCACAATTCCCTCAAGATCACCTTTCCCACCCAGTCATGTTTACTCTTGGAGGCCTTTCATACCAGTTTTCTGGATTTGCTTATTTTGTAATTAACTGTTTCATCTCTGTTACCATTCTGCTGGAATGAAAAATCCTCAAGACGACATGTTGTCTTTTTTTGTTAATTATTACAGGTTTGGTTTTCTTGTCAGAATTAGGTGATCCATTAGTATATTATATTAATATCATTATTATTTCTATCTTACTCCTCGTGAGTTTTTCACACTATTATTATATGGTGGTTTTTGAATGGAATATGAGTGACTGCAAGTTTCCTCAGGTCTCCCAGACTCTTCTGAGTATTCTCAACAACGCTGTAGTCTGGAAGTTCTCAATTCTTCCTCAGATTTCAAATTCTTTCAGTCCTTTTTCCAATCCTTTGGAAACCATTCCGTATATACCAATTACAATTACTACCTACTCTCAGAGGCTTTTCGTCCTAATTTTCTAGATTTGCTTATGCTTCTTCTCTGTCACCTTATAACTTAAACTTGGTATTCTGTTGAGGATAATAATTTTTTATTTTGCTTTGCACATCGGTATATTTAATGAAAGAAAATGGCTTTATCATATTTACCCAACCCCTCCGCTTGGGCAGGATATGACAAAAGGTCACTTTTTAAGCGGAGTGTTTTCCTTCTCCTAGACTTTTTTTTTTTTACCCAACCCCTCTGCTCGGGCAGGATATGACACAAGGTCAATTTTTAAGCAGAGTCTAAAAGGTTTGAATTCAGAGTTTTCCTTCTCCTAGACTAGTTGCCTAACCAAGGCTGAAGAACCTAGTCTGTCCTACTATTTACCCATAGCTGGAGGGAGAATAATTGGATTCATACCTTTCCTAAGGGTATTAGTGCTATGTGAAATGCAATTAGCCTGGTCCAGGATTTGAACTCGTGTCGCCGTGTCCATTTCCTACAACGATAACCATTACACCACGGGCACCTCCTCAAAAAAGAAAATGGCTTCATGTTGGCAAAGCCAAGAAGCCGAAGATACCCCCCCCCACACAAATAATTACAGAAACGGATTGTGCCTATGACATAGCGTTTCTGGCAAATACAACCACCCAGGCCAAATCCTTGCTACGTGGTCTAAAACGGGATGCAGGTGGCATAGGCCGCTAGATCAATGCAGACAAAACAGAGTTCATGTGCTTTAATCAAAGGGCGACATCTCCACACTAAATGGTAGATATCTGAAACTTGTGGACAAGTACACCTACCTCGGAAAGTTTCATCTACTGAAAATAATATCAACACACGACTAGAAAAGGCATGGACAGCCATTGATAGACTATTGGTCATATGGAAGCCAGACCTATTAGATAAAAAAAAACAAAGTTTTTTCCAAGTAACGGTCATGTCAATAATACTCTATAGATGCACTACATGAATGCTGATGAAGCATATAGAGAGAAAGCTTGATGGCAATTACTCAATAATGCTGTGAGTTGTATAGAATAAGTCATGGAGGCAGCATCCTACAAAATAGCAACTGTACAGACACCAACCACCCATCTTGAAAACCATCAAAATTAGGCAAGCAAGACATGCGGGACACTGCTGGAAAAGTAAGAGTGAGCTCATAAGGGATTTACTCCAGTGGACCACCTCACACAGATGAGCAAAGGTAGGGCAACCAGCTAGAATCTATCTATAACAGCTTTGTAACCTTGAAGACCTACGGGGAGTGATGGACAACAGGGACGAGTGACGGAAGAGGGTCCGAGAAATCCGTGCTTGTGGCACGCCATGATAATGATGATGACTTTGATGTCATTGGTTCTAATTGCATTATTTTGTACTGCGATTAAAAGAGATTCAGTTTCTCTTTTCAACATTTTCTCTTCTTAGCACTATCCAGGGATTTTCAAGAGTAATTTCCATAGTTTGACACATTATGTATCTATAGAGTTATTTTTTGTTTCCTTGACTTTTTCATCCGTTGTTTTTATTATCATTATTATCATTATTTTCATTTTACATATTGTGAGTTTTTCATACTGGCATTAGCTGGTAAGCTTTCACTGGAGTCTGAATGACAGCAAGTCTCCACAATTATCAAGGACTCTCCTGAGTATTCTGATTGATCTCAACATTGTTGTCTTCTGAATGTTCTCAATTCTTCCTCCATTCACCAACTGTTCTGATCCCCTTTCCAATCCTTTGTGGACCATTCCAAGTGCATTATTATTCCTTGCAAGTTTTTCACACCAACATTAGCTAATGATCTTTCACAGTAGTCGGAGAGACAGCAATCTTCTCAAGTCTTCAGGACTATTCTCAGTATTCTGGCTGATCTTAACAATGCTTTAGTTAGGATGGTCACGGCCCATCCTTCTATTTCCAACTCTTCCTCTGGTTTTCAACTCTTTCTTTCAACTCTTTCTTTCAACTCTTTCCAAGCCTTTGGGAATCGTTTCACCGTTATCTTCATGTTTCATAGTTTTTTGTTCTCTGGCAAGGTTTATGTAGTTGTCTCTATAAGTTTTCTTTGATGTTAACTCTTTGATTTTGCCACTAGGACAGCAAAGTTCACTCGTCGGCAGGTTCTCTTTTTTTTGTTGACTATCGCTAAGTCTGGTCTTCTTGCTGGGATTATGTAGTCTTCAGTTTGGATTATTATTATTATTGGTACTTAATTTTCAGCTTTACTTTTGGTTTCTTAGAATCCTTCACTGAATCTGTCGAGATGCTGACAAAAGAAAGACACAGGGAACACAAAAAAGTTGCTAGAAAAACATATATATTCAAGTAACAGAAACAAGATACAAATGAACCTGGTTAAGCAGTTGTTAGTTAATAGGAAGCTAAGAGTCCAGTGGGGTAGTGACTATCTGTCCACTACACAAATGGTATCACACATGATTGTGTCACAATGAATGGTGAACTCCATCTGATGCTCTCATTGATGTGTATCTAAGGAGAAGGGTGAGTCCATTATGTAGGGAGTACAACAGAATCTTTACCCACGACCTAGGGGTGCAGGAAAGTAACAGTGATATACATTCTATGTATTTAGGTTTTTTGGCTGCCTCCTCGGGGTGAAATTTTCCCCTCGCATTGATAGTAACCTCCAAAGTGAATGAGCAGTTCCGCAAAGAACAATTCTTTTTTGTATTTCATATCAGCTGAGACCGCAAGTTATCTTGTTAATGTATTTATCTGACCCTTTCTTGATCATACCCAGTGCCCCTCCAATTACTGGAATGGTGGTAGTTTTAAGGTGCTATACTTTTTCAATTTCTTTTTCCAGGCACAATCTGTTGATGTTATCTCTCGGATGTAATGCCTTATGCATCATCACAAGTTTTTTGTTCTCCGATCCATTTTTTTTTATTATTACCATATTTACTAACCCCTCTACTTGGGCAGGATATGGCACAAGGTTAATTTTTTAGCGGAGTTTAACAGGTTTGAATTCAGAGTTTTCCTTCTCCTAGACTAGTTGTCTCACAAAGGCTGAAGAACCAGTCTGCCCTACTATTTACGCATAGCTGGAGGGAGAATAATTGGAGTCATACCTTTCCCATGGGTATTAGTGCTATGTGAAATACGATCAGTCTCGTCTTGGATTTGAAGACATGTCAGCGTGTCCATTTCCTACAACAATAACCATTACACCACGGGCACCTCCTTTATTATTATTATAATCGTTATCATATTTACAAACCCCTCCGCTCAGCAGGATATTACACAGGGTCAATTTTTAAGTGGAGCTTAACAGGTATGAAATCAGAGTTTTCCTTCTCCTAGACTAGTTGCCTCACCAAAGCTGAAGAACCTAGTCTGCCCTACTATTTACCCATAGCTGGAGGGAGAATAATTAAATTCATACCTTTCGCAAAGGGTATTACTGCTATGTGAAATGCAATCAGTTCAGGATTTGAACTTGTGTCGCTGTGTCCATTTCCTACGACGATAACCATTACACCACAGGCACCTCCATTATTATCATTTGTTTCTTTCTGTAAAGACTGCAATAACTAAACTTTTCGAAGTATTCTAACTGATCTTCATGGTGCTTTGGTTTGGATGGTCTCGTTTCTCTCTCTGATGTCCAATTTTTCCGGTCTCTTTTTCAAATTGTTTATGAACATTTTATTTTTGGTTTGTTGTTGTTCGATTTATTTTTTCCTCATCTTATTAGTTTCAAATTCTGCTTTTCAACTTTGATATGCTTCCGAGCAAATAGATTATGAGAAATTACAACTGAAAAAAGATTGATGAAAATTTACTGCTCCAATCAACTTCTATTTCCTTTCTGAGCAAATCTTTCAGCCATTTTGTTTTGCTTTCATTCTTTTTGCATCTCCCTCTTCAACTTTTCCATTTCAAAGAAATCTTCCACTATTCCTCAGCGAACAAAGATGGCGGAATTTGATTGAATGAAAAATAAATGCAAAGTATGTGGGAGGGCCAATTTGGCAGTGAAAGTTTCTGAATGCAAGGCTTGCAAAGATTCCATGGTTCCACCAAACAAGGATAAAATGTAATAAAATAGACGAATATAGGACTAATAGGATATTGTTGAGAGTTTTAACCAGACAATTGGGTGTAAGGAAAAAAGAAAATGTTTAAAAATCACTATAAAAGTAACACAGAAGAAGAAAGAAAAGAAGAAAACAAAATGGCCAAGTCTCAACATTTTGTGAGTTTAGGATTTTGGACAGAATAATCAATGCATTTTAGGCCAAGGGACAAAAAAAAATAATAAATAAATGGAAAAGAAAATAGTGCCATTAAAAGAAAAAGGAAAAAATAATTATCTGAGGAATGTTCTTGGGAATGAGTAAAATTAGTGAATAGATAGATAGATAGATAGATATGAACAAATTAAGATAGATAAATAGGTAGGAACAAAGTGAGATAGATAGATAGATAGATAGATAGGCTGAAATAGATTGATAGATAGATAGATAGATAGGCTGAAATAGATAGATAGATAGATATGAACAAATTAAGATAGATAAATAGGTCGGAACATAGTGAGATTGATAGATAGATAGATAGATAGATAGATAGATAGACTGAAATAGATAGATAGATAGATAGATAGATAGTTAGGAACAAACTAAGGTAGATAAATAGGTAAGAATAAACTGAGATAGATAGATAGATAGATAGATAGATTAAGAAAGAGACAGAGCGAGGGAGAGAAATTGTTAGCTGCAATGCTGTTTGTTTTGCAGCACAAAGTAAAAATAATATGTATACGTAATTATAAATATCTAAATATACCCCTCCCACACACACAGACAAATTATTCGGTATAATTTATTATCAAACTCTACAGTGCTGTAATGAAAAATATTAATGAACAGTAATTCAAAAATAAGTACACTCCTTATATATATATATATATATATATATATATATATATACAATCTTATTTTTGTTTACATGGTTTCAATGCTGTAGATTTTGTTTATGAAAAATACCAAATAATATCAGTTATAATTGTATAATGTTCCACTAGAGAGGATGAAAACCTGGCATCTTTGGTTTAGAAGATGATACTGTGCATACTGCTATATGGATGCACCACATGGACGCTTACGAAGCGGCTGGAGAGGAGGCTGGACGGAAATTACACAAGAATGTTGAGAGCAGTATTAAACAAGTCCTGGCGACAACACCCCACGAGACTCCAACTATACGGACACTTGCCCCCCATCACAAAAACTATACAAGTTCGACGAACCAGACACGCAGGACACTGCTGGAGAAGCAAGGAAGAGCTCATAAGCGATGTACTCCTGTGGACCCCCACTCATGGATGTGCAAGTGTGGGACGACCAGCACGAACTTACATACAGCAGCTATGTGAGGACACGGGTTGTAATCCTGAAGACCTGCCGGAGGCGATGAATGATAGGGAGAAATGGCGAGAGACGGTCAGGGATATCCGCGCAGGCGGCGCGACATGATGATGATGATGATGATATATATATATATATATATATATTTGAGTAAGGTATGAGGTTTTCTTTATACATATATATATATATATATGTATATATAAAGCCAGCTGGGTTTCAATCCCAGCTTGAAGCATCTCATGTATCTAGTCACACTGAAGAGTTGTGATACAATGAAACAGTCTGTCTGTTGATGACAATCTCTCTCTCTCTATATATATATATATGTATATATATTTGAAACTGGAAATCTGTTTATTAATAAGAAATATAAAAGATTAATATCAACAGACAACCAGAAGTAAAGAAACAGTGTTTTTACCAATTATGTATTGTAAGATTTTCTAAGCCGAGATATATATATATATATATATATATATATGGATTAAATTTTTGTTTTTGTTTTTATATATATATATATATATATATATGTATATTTAAATTATAATCCATTGAACTTTACATAAGGTAAAATGTATTTCCCAATGTTAATGGTGAAAAAGAAACAAATTTCTGTTCAAACCCCATCTGAAGAGCCAGTTGATGTGGTGGTGAAATAAATTTACTTTTGGCTTCTTAGAATCCTTCACAGAATCTGTTGTGATGCTGACAATTTTTACATATATATATATATATATATATATATATATATATATTTGAATTATAATCCATTGAACTTTATGTAAGGTAAAATGTATTTCCTAATGTTAATGGTGAAAAAGAAACAAATTTCCGTTCAAACCCTATCTGAAGAGCCAGTTGATGAGCTGGGGAAATAAGATTATTATGGAGTTTATCTATTAATTCCCAAGCCAATGTTGAATTGCAAACATGGCTAAGGGGTATGTCATTAGCCTGATGAAAAAGTTAGGCTTGATTGCGGCTTGGAGGATCTCACATCTCTAGCCACACTGAAAAGTTGTGATATAATGAAATAGTCTATCTGTTGTTCTCTGAGACTAGTGGACAACTTCACCTACCTTGAAAGCAGTGTCTCATCAACCAAAAATGATAGACCTATGTGATAAAATAAAATGCAGTTTTTTCCAAGGAATGGTAATGTCAATACTACTATATGGATGCACCACATGGACACTGATAAAAAGCTTGTCAGCAGTTGCACCAGAATGCTATGAGCTGTATTGAATGAATCTTGGAGGCGACATCCTATAAAACAGCAACTGCAAGGCCACCAACCACCCATCTTGAAAACCATTCAAATTAGATAAACATCACATGCGGGACACAACTGGAAAAGTAAGGATGAACCCATAAGTGATGAACTCCAGTGGACCCCTTTACACAGACAAGCAAGGGTTGGGCAACCAGCTAGAACCTCTCTACAACATCTCCATACTGATGCAGGATGTAGCCTGGAAGACCTACCGGGAACGATGGACAATAGAGACGAATGGCGAGAGAGGGTCAGGGAAACCTGTGCTAGCAGCATGTTATCATGATGATAATATATATATATATATATATATATATATAATTCAAATGATTTTCTCTCCACCATGTCGGCTGGAACTGTAGAATACACCAACTGCATATCTGCAGAGAAGTAAGCCCCCCCACACACACACATATAAGTATCCGACACAAAACTATCTGAGGTTTAGGCTTCAGTTGTGGAGCTTTAGAGAGAGTGAAGTATCCCTTCATTAGCATGACTGGAGTCTGAACATTTTTACTTCAAGACCACAATCCAATAGTAATTTACTAAGCTTTTTGCTTAGATGTGGCACAAGGCCGAATGAACGGGGCACCCAATGAGACTCGAACTCACTCTTGCAGGTTTGCTTGTCAAGCTAGCTAACCACTACACTACCCGAGGTGGCTAGACCACAATCCAATACATTATGCCACAGGGACCCCACCACCCAATACACAGATATGAAGAGGCTGAGATAGATAGATAGATAGATAGATAGATAGATAGATATAGATAGGCAATGAAATATTTCAAATATTCTCTTATAGATAAAAACAAGATGCCAATGAACTAATTTTGCTCTAATGATTGTGGGGAGGTTTCATTTTTCTTAAAATGTATGATGTCGTGCTAAGGAAAAAAAGTCAAATAATTTACGAACACAAAAAATATGTATCTTAGCTTTATTCATATATATGTAATAAATATATATATATATATATATATATATATATATATATATATATATATATATATAATTTTCCCAGAAACTTTCCAGAGTTTTAAAGATTTTTCTTACTTTGTTTGCATTTTTTTTTTTTTCCTTTGTATTTAATTTTGTTCTTCTTTTCCCCTGAAGCAATTCTCAAACAAATAATATACATATATATATATATATATATATATATATATATATATATATATATATATCAAATCGAATATATATATATATAAACACACACACATACTTTTATGTATATATGCACAGTCAATATCATACAGTCACACACAGAGACACACACACACATATATATATATATATATATATATATATATATATATATATATATATATATATATATATATACTCCTCCCTCTTGTAGAATGCACCTTGATAAATATTGCCCAGTCAACTGACTGTACCTCTGAAGAGGGATAAGACCCCCACAACGAGTGTCCTGGATATGACACTAACCAATCTGATGGTGAGGTTCCAGTAATGCTGGGGCCTTGGGGAATACGGAGCACCCCTTCATTGCCATTACTCCCAGGTCCACTCTGCCCCGGTGAGATTGCCCCTGATAGGGCCCTATCTATGGGTTAAATAGAACTAACAGCATACTTATGCTAAACTGAATAGCTTGAAATAGAAATGTTTTTGACAATCAAATCGTACTTACATTTAAACTGCGTGCTTATGCTAAACTCAAGTATTTGAAATAGAACTGTTTTTTGACATTGAATCTGTATTTACACTAAACTGAATTGTTTAACATAGAACTGTTTAGACATGTGACTGTGTGTAAACAAAATTTGTACTTATACTAAACTGAATTAGCTGAATTAGAACGTTTTGACTAAACTGAATAGCTCGAAATAGAAATGTTTTTCGCAATTAAACTGTACTTACATTTAAACTGTGTGCTTATACTAAATTGAATTATTTGAAATTGAACTGTTTTTGACATTGAAACTGTGCTTACTCTAAACTGAGCAGTTATATATAACTGCTTGAATAGTTTGAAATTGAAATGTTTTTGACAATTAAACTGTGGACTCATGCTAAACTGAAATGTTTTAAATGGAACTGATTATTTACATAAAAATGGATTTGGCATTAAATAACCTACAAAGGTTGATATGCCATAAAACTCAGCAAACCAAACCAAACCTACTCCTCCCCCTCTCAGTGAGTGGAGCACTCTAGTGGGGAATTTGCTGGCTACGACATAAAGTGAAATGTAATAGCTCTTCTCATGAATTGAACAGTCCTGGTAACTGAGAACATATATGTTAAAAGATATATACCAGAAATTCCCTCACTTACACCAAGAAATGATGATGGCTCTTGGGTAAGATATCTGACTGACATAAAGTTGACCAGTTTTGATCACAACTTGAAACATCTCTTTTGTCTAGCTACACTGAAGAGTTGTGATACAATGAAACAGTCTGTCCGTAGATGACAATATATATATATATATATATATATATATATATATATACAAACTTGAATCACAATAACGATGGAATGTTCCCAATCTTTTGAAAATTCTCTTTCAAACATTATTGATAGCTTTACTACACTTCATAAAAATTATAGAATTGATGCACTTAGAGGATGTCCGACATGATTTTTTTAAATTATCATTTCGCAGTAAATAAACTAATTACAGATAAGATACAAAAAATCTTTTTATTTAATTGCAAAATATTCTGGCTTCATAAAATATTCCGTAAACCAATTGAATTAAATTATTGAAATTAATGACAAATTTTTTTAGAAGCCATTTAATGGAAAATGATAAGAAATTCTTCAATTTTGAGGATACCCTGTTGGTGGGGCTAAGAGTATAATAACTATATCCTCTGCAGAGAATTAAAACCCTTCCTCCACACACACACACACACACACACACACACACACACACACATACACAAAAGGGATGTCTTGGGAATAGCACTAAACTGCATCTGATGTTAAGGCTGCAGCCAGCAACATCTGAGAAATGTTGAGGACTCCTTCATTGCCATTACTCCCAAGTCCACTCTTAAATAGAGTGTTAATACCTGTTAGTGTCCTATCTATGGGTCAAATAGATCTTTTTAAAAATCATTCATATTCAATCTGACCATGTGAAATAAAATCTCTAAAGAAACACCTACACAAAAAAAAATGGAAATGAATGTACCATGAAAAGAAGAGAATACTTGAAAAAATACATATATATATATATATATATATATATATATATATATTTATATACACATACATACATACATATATATACTAATCACTCGATCAATTTTATTCAAACATAAAATATAACATGGTTAATCTATGTATGTCTTAGCACTTCTAGTGAGGATCATTGTAGTATATGTGCACTCTGTATTTCTAACTTTTACTGCTTTGTTCAAGAAACAGAATGCTTGCAACGTGTATATAACATCTGCCGACTTAACCTCAGGTTGAATGTTCAATTAAGAGCAGCATTCCCTAGTTAATTTCAAAGATCTGTTTGTTTGAAAGGCCAAACCAAAACATTTGTCTCTAAGCAAAGAAGTTTTTTTTTCCACATGCCTGAAGACGGATGAAGAATGAACAAACAAATATTCAGTGCTTATGACTTTGCAAAGAATGAGTTCAGGAGTTTGTGATTTGGAATTTTAGGGTCAGCTGAGGTCGGCAGGGTACAGTGTTGGTCGTAGTTGGACTGAAGTGCTGGTGACACATATATGAAGGCACCTGGATAGAGAATATTTGGTTGACTACTGACCGCCACTCATATTCATTCAGGCTGTATTCTGTACACTCATATTTGCATAGCACGTGTGTGTGTGTGTGTGTGTGTATGTGTGTGTGTGAATAAGCATATGTACAAGCAGGTAATGTCATTTTGTCGAAACATCCAGTGTAATATTCTTTCCGACACCATGCAGGAATGATGGGTATCTTTTATGTATCCATTCATCTGAAGATGACCAGAGAATAGATTTGACTAAAACATTTTAGAATCAAGAACACGAGCAAGATAAAAAAATACATTGAACAACTCCTGTAATGATAATGAATATTCTGAAAATTATAGACAATATTTCTATGTAGATTGTACATCTCAAGAAGGTTGTAGAATGCATCAGCCAAAATGTTGAGGAAAAAAAGAAAAAAAAAATCAGAAAAAAAAAGAATGAGATAAAGAGCATAATAGCAGAAGAATTTTTGGAATCAAAGATTACAAAATTATTAATAGTAAATGACTGAGTAATTAGTAAAAAAGAATCACTGTAAATTGGTAAGAAGACCTTGTTTTAAAAATCCCAATAGAAAGAAGGCCAGAGGATAGAGCAGCTGAAACATTGTGATAAAGACAAAAAGACAAATAAATAGGTTGAAAAGAATCAATGTATAATAGTAAGAAGACCTTGTGCAAATTCAGATAAAAATAAGGCCAGAGGATAGAGCAGCTGAAATGTTGTGATAAAGACAAAAAGACAAAGAAATAGGTTGAAAAGAATCAATGTATAATAGCAAGAAGACCTTGTCTTTGAAATTCAGATAGAAAGAAAGTCAGAGGATAGAGCAGCTGAAACATTGTGATAAAGACAAATAAGACAAGAAAACTGGTTGAAAAGAATCAATGTATAATAGCAAGAAGACCTTGTCTTTGAAATTCAGATAGAAATAAGGTCAGAGGATAGAGCAGCTGAAACATTGTGATAAAGACAAATAAGACAAGAAAACTGGTTGAAAAGAATCAATGTATAATAGCAAGAAGACCTTGTCTTTGAAATTCAGATAGAAATAAGGTCAGAGGATAGAGCAGCTGAAACATTGTGATAAAGACAAATAAGACAAGAAAACTGGTTGAAAAGAATCAATGTATAATAGTATCATTGCTTCCTGGCTGTACTTACATTGATTTCTTTTTCTTCTGCTCTCTCTCTTTTAATAGTTGTTCTTTCCTATCCCCTATATCATCTGTATCTTTTTCAGTGAATAGCTATCATTATCTTTCATTTTCTTCTTTTATTTCAACTTATCTCAACCAGTATTTACATTTCTTCCCTGCTCTCAATATTAACAACAAGTCCTGCCCCAGACTTTTGAACCAGGCAGGGTGGGGATGCATTTACTAAGAAAATTAAGAGTGATTAAACTTGAGTAGAAAATCTGACCCAGCCAACAATTTAAGAAACCTTCTCACATCTGTCTTAATTATCTTTTTATCCTCCATAATTCCCCTCGTCATTTATAAAAAGAAAAAAAGAAAAAAAAAATGAAACTTTCTTAATCCTTTCATGATATAACTGTAGAGAGATTGTAAAAGTTTCCTTTAACGATGTTACAGTATAGAGAACTGATATTACATAAAAAAATTTTTTTAAATGGAAAAGTAAAAGTGGCCAACCTAGGGTAATGGTGTTTAAATCCCTTTCAGAATACCCTCATTTGAAACACTAACACTCATTTCAAGATCTTTTCCATTTTCAAAAACAGGCTACAAAGTCCTCTTTCGAGATCACATTACTAGATTTGTTCGTTTGTTTTGTTGTTTAATGGCATATCAACCTTCATGGATTAATTAAGGCCAAATCTATCCTTCTAGAAGAACAGTAATGGTACTATTTAACTCATACCTGGAAGGATTAGGGGGTTCACACCTTTCCCAAGGGTATTTGTCTGAAAGTGATCTTAATACCGCGATTAGAGTTTGAACTCGCTTACCACAATTCTGCAGTCCAGCGCTTTAACCATTACACCACAAGGATATTGCACATAATTAGATGGGGGAAAAATAGATTCATGCCTTTTCTAAAGTCATTAGTGTAAACTGAACTCAAACAGGTTCACAGCCTAGTCGGCTAGTTGGGGGGCTGTAGAATACACTGACTGTATCTCTTCAGAGGTGTAAACACCCCCACCATGAATGTCCTGGTTATGACACTAAACAATCTGTTGGTGAGGCTCCAGTAATGCAAGAGCTTTGGAGAATGCAAAACACCCCTTCATTGCCATTACTCCCAGGTTCACTTTGAACCCAGAGTCCTATCTATGAGTCAAATAGAACTGTTTGACTTTTAAAGAGAAAGCAAACAAACGACTTATGATATGGCTGGAGCTGTAGAATACACCAACTGCATTACTGCAGAGGGGTAAGACCCCCTCCCCAACAAGTGTCCTGATATGACATTAAACAATCTGTGGGTGAGGTTCCAGTAAGGCAGGAGCTTTGTGGAATGTGGAATACCCCTTTCATTGCCATTGCTCCCAGGCTCACTCTGGCACGGAGTGGTAGCTCCTGATAGAGCTCTATCTATGTGTCAAATAGAACTAAACTGTGCACTTATGCTAAACTGAATTGTTTGAAATAAAACAGTTTTTGACATTGAAACTCTACTCCGCTAAACTGAATTGTTTGAGATAGAACAGTTTTGACATTTAACTGTGTGTAAACAAAAAACTATACTTATACTAAACTGAATTGTTTGAATTAGAACTTTTTGACTAAACTGAATAGCTTGAAATAGAAATGTTTTTGACAATTAAACTATGTACTTATGCTTTACTGATTTGTTTGAAATAAAACTGTTTTCATAAAAATGGATTTGGCATTAAATATCCAACAAAGGTTGATATGCCTTAAAACTAAAAAAAAATAACCAACCAATTCATACCCAACAATATGGTTTTAAGAACTATTCCAATTCATCAAAAATTATTTGTTTGCATATAGTTATATGTTTTTAAGTATTTATATCAAATAGTGTCTGGGATAACACCCTCAACCATTTGAGAGTAAGGTTCCAGTTTGGAGCTTTGGGTTATGTAAAATACCCCTTTTTGCCATAAATCCGAGGACCTCTCTCACCTAGAAAGGTAGTGCCTGCTCGTGTTTCATCTCTGGGTCAAATAAAACAATTTGACCATTAAACTGTGTTCAAACAAATTGATGTTAAATTGAATTGTTAGTGTTACATAGAAATACTTGGAACCATTTAACGAATGAGTACTGTTGAATAGAATTATTACTGCTGAATAGCAATACTTGAAACCTTTTAACTGTGTGCAAACAAAAGATTAATACTAAATAGAATTAATTGTGTTAGATAGTAATGCTTAAACTATTTACCTGTGTGTAAAATAGAATTGTTGGTATTAGCAATATATGTTATATAATAGCCGAGGGATTTCGGTTCATGCCTTTGAGTTTAGTTAGGCTGAGAACCTTTCGGCTCAGCACATGGGTTAGTTAGGTGCAACATTGAGGCAGGTATTAACGCGGGTGCGCGCGAGCGGATGGAGGCGTCACTCAGATGTCATAATAGTCCGAGACGAAACGGGATGACAGGGTGCAGGTGACGTCACGCACTGGAAGTGCGCGGAGGTTTGTGTGAGAATCTGAAGAAATCAGAGAGTTGGGTACTAGACGCCAAATGAGAAGGATCGACTTTTGGAGCTCGCAGACGCGAGGCGAACTTGCGCCCTATGAGGGCCGCACAAGACGGGGGCCAAATGAATAAGACAACATAGAAGATTGTGTCTCTCCTCCTTACGTCGAAACCTTTAACTCAAAGTTAATAAAAAGGTTTCGTACCTGAACAAGAAGTCGTTACGTGTTTTCGAATTCCGAGATTCCTATGTTCTTTATATGTTCTATTGTTATCAACATTCGATGTCTATTTCACCCATTTCGCACGTTGTCATATGCGTGTATATGACTATGAAGCATATATACTTGACTGTGTGCAAATGAATACTTGAAACCACTTCACAGTGTGCAAAGAAATGATTAATATTGAATTGAATTATTAGTATTTGATATCAATACATGAAGTCATTCAACTGTGGTCAAACAATAGCAATACTTCTTAGTGGGCAAAAACATTACTCGAACTTTTTAAAAATTGAAATTGCTAACAAACAATTCATTTACAAATCATATACGTATATCCATTTAACTGTGTGCAAGCAAATAACGGATACTAAATAAAATTGTTTATCCATTTGACTATGTGGGGGTTGTATGTAAATTAGTTATTTCAGTAGATGTGCAATCATACTTTACGGGTATTGCTCTCTTAATTATTCCCACCACAAATACAACACAAAACTTTACAATCGCGTGAAAGAAATGGAATAGAACACAACGAACATTAAACAACAAACAATTTAATATGCATATAACAGAATATGAAAACAAATAAAATACATAATGTGTAAATGGCCTTTTGGAAAATAAAGTTTGGCAAGAAGAAAATAAATTTGTTTAAAGATGTGTGTATGTTCATGTTAACGGAGTCCTCAAATGAGTCGTTCTTACTTACATTAAGTTCATAGCGGGTTTTATGATTGTGGCGACAGCGTGTCGCGTTGATGAAAGAAATTTGTCGGGTTTTTCTTCTGAATGTGATTCTCGGCCATCTGAAGAGAGGTCATGAACTTTAGTTGAGGAAGGAAAGGAATTTGCCGGACATAGTATCAGCTACTGCTTTACTGGCTTAGTGGCTTGTCTTCGTCTTTTTTTTTTGTAAGTTTGTGTGTTAGTCTGTGTTATTTATATCCTACAGGTGGATCAAAGAATCGCCCTAAAATTTTGGCGCGTAGATATTTATTGACCAATCAGATTTGTATTTTACTATTTTATTTTCGAGCCTAAATATTTTCCGTTAGTTCACTTCCGATCCTTATTTTCTAGAATGTTCTATTCTATGTTTTTAGCTAATTGGTTGAAAAATATAAAAATGTAATTAAAATGCTAATACGGTTTTGATCCTAAATTTCTAGAATGTTCTTAAATATGTTTTTATTGCTTATTTTAAGACTAGAAAAATGTGTATCCCATAACTATGTGCAAACAAATGACAGTTATATTGAATTGTTAATACCAAATAACTATCCTTGAAACCATTTAACTGCGTGTAAACAAATGATTGACATTGAAGAGAATTATTTGTGTTCGATAGGAATACTTGAAATCATTTTACTGTGAACGAAAACTTGAGAGATATCAAACAGAATCATTAGTTAAACTGTTAAACTCCGCTTAAAATTGACCTTGTGTCACATCCTACCTGTGCGGAGGGGTTGCTAAATATGTACACATAATTTGTCAAAAAAGTAACTACTTCCTGTTTGTAACACCTTATATATATATATATATATATATATATATATATATAAGAAAGCACTCGTGATGTAATGGTTAAACTTTTGGGAAGACTGGGATCTTGAACTGGTTATTTCACCAAGGTTAAAGAGCCCAATTTGCCCTACTATTTACCCATAGCTGGTGGAAGAATATTTGAATTCATACCTTTCCTGAGGGTATTAACACTATGTAAAATGCAAACAGACTCATCCAGGATTAGAACTCGTGTCGCTGAGTCCATTTCCTATGTCACCGGGTACCTCCACATTTAACTTTCATGATGTGTAAAATTTGTTTGACCATTGACTTACGTTCTTTATGAGACATTCTGTATATTAAAGGCAAAACAAATAAATAATTCTTATCAATGATTGTACAGGTTATGTAAATGATATGAAAATAATTTCCAATGCAATTCCAGAGTAAAACGTTTTCAGTTCGAGAGAAAAAAAATTCCCGAGGAGTTTCAATAGTAAAATAATTCGCTATGTATTTCTATAGTAAAGTAATTTCTAACGTATTTCTATTAATTTAGAAAAGTCTTTTTTTTTTTTTTTTGCTTAGATGTGGCACTGGGCCGCCTAAATGGAGTACCGAAATGAGAATCAAATTCACACTTTGCTAGTCTAACTTGCTAACTGTTACATTACTCGAGTCACCCTTCTATTGTATTTCTATAGTAAAGTAATTTCTAATGCATTTCAATAGTAAAATAATTCGCCAAGAATTTCTATAGTAAAGTCATTTGTAATATATTTCTATTAATTTACTAAGTCTTTTTTTTTCTTAGATATGGCACTTGGCCGCCTAAATGGAGTACCGAAATGAGAATCAAATTCACTCGTGAAGGTTTGCTAGTCTAACTTGCTAACTGTTACATTACACGAGGCACCCTTCTATTGTATTTCTATAGTAAAATAATTTCCAATGCATTTCCATTGTAAAATAATTTGCAATGCATTTCTATTGTAAAGTAATTCGTAATGTAATTCTATGAATATGTAAAAATAAAATTGTTTTGAACTGGTTCAAATAGGCATGATGGATGAAGTTTTGGTAACATTTGATGCACTTTTCAACCATCATACACGAAATAAGTCTCTGGAATATATTTCCTTGAAAATCAGCGTAGCTGGCACAACAGAAAAGAATGGCTGCTCAAATGAGTGTAGCACATGAATCTATCATTGTAGCTGCTAAATCCTATCGTTTTTCTGTCTATGATCATCTCATATGACTAATGCTATTGCTTAAATTTAACATGCACGTAAATCCAGAAATTTAAAGGTCGTGTTGTATTTCTTCGTATGTTGAAATTATTGAAGAAAACACAAAACTTCGATTAAATGGTGCGAGAAAATCAGGCTTTTACATCAAGTAGTAATTAAGCTTTGTTGTAACCTCTTAATTTTTGTGGATACAGGAGCGGAAACCGCTGAATGATGTTCACCGCGGATTCTGGTCGTCAACCGACTTCTTGCTCGCATCTTCCTTTTTTGAACCTGCTACAAAACTACTGTCCCTAACTCCTACTCCTTCTCTTCATCTCTTCCTACCAAAAGAAACTGTTCCTTAATTTTTGCCGCCCAATTTTGAATCCCTGGCATCAGTGTGTCAACATTTTTCTATTTTTAGAACACTCGCCAATCGCCATTTTATCAACCTTAACAGTTGTATTCATCAGAAACCAAGGAATGGATGCTCAAAGGAGGCTAGCACATAATGCAATCATTTTAGCTGCTAGCATACTTGCAAGTTCTACGCTCTTCTCTTTAGTCTTTCGTTCTTTAATAAAACATCCCATAATTTACTGATTCATTCCATTACAGTAGTTGAAAGAAAATCTTTCTCTTTATCTTATACGAGAGCTCTTTATTCATGATGAAAAATTGCTTTGAGACATTTTTATTAATTGCTAACCTAGACTTCTGATTCCGAAAGCTGTTTATTCAAAACTATTCTAAATAGCTATTATCTATCACGGACATACTTTAATAGCCGAATGAAGACGAAGAAAGATAATATTGATAACGTAATTTAAAAAAGAAAAACAAAGATACAAAAAAAAGAAAAAGGCATCTGATCTGTGATGTGAACTGAAGTGCAAACATAATTTATAGACCAAGGATTTAAAAAAGAAAAATGTTTAAATCTAATAAAATTTTGGCATTTATTGCTTCTTTGTATAATCTGAATTCCGTATGATAAAGTGTTTTTATCATTCCCTGATTTGTGTAGATAGGTATCAAGTAGGATGAATCAAAAGTTTTGCAAACTATTGGAACATTTGCTGTGATTGGTTTGGTTGGGTTTGGTTATATGGCATATCAACCATAGTGGGTTATTTAATGCCAAATCTCCTTATACATATATATCAAATGTATAGGATTTAGTTTGGTTTGGTTTGGTTATATGGCATATCAACCATAGTGGGTTATTTAATGCCAAATCTTATACATATATATTAAATATATAGGATTTAGTTTGGTTTGGTTTGGTTATATGACATATCAACCATTGTGGGTTATTTAATGCCAAATCTCCTTATACATATATATTAAATATATAGGATTTAGTTTGGTTTGGTTTGTTTATATGGCATATCAACCATTGTGGGTTATTTAATGCCAAATCTCCTTATACATATATATTAAATATATAGGATTTAGTTTGGTTTGGTTTGGTTATATGGCATATCAACCATGTGTGGGTTATTTAATGTCAAATCTCCTTATAGATAAATATTAAATATATAGGATTTAGTTTGGTTTGGTTTGGTTATATGACATATCAACCATTGTGGGTTATTTAATGCCTATACCGTCAGTTGAATAGTATGCGCAATCATTTGTAAATGGCTATGCGGGAATTTAGTGCATAGCCAGAAGCTTCGGGTCCAAATGGTTTAGGAGGGAGAAATAATTGACCAGGAAATGGTCTCCTAAGGTATGCAGAGCAACAAATGTTGAAATGTAGATAGTCCCTGTCTGTCATTGGAATTGTCCCGAGTTGGAGATTGCCCAATCAGCTGGGGCTGTAGAATACACTGACTGCACCTCTGCAGAGGGGTGGGACCCCCCTAACGAGTGTCCTGGATATGACACTAAACAATCTGATGGTGAGGTTCCAGCAGTGCTGGAGCTTTGGGGAATGCGGAGTACCCTTTCATTGCCATTGCTCCCAGGTCCACTCTGGCCCGGAGTGGTAGCACCTGATAGGGCCCTATCTATGGGTTAAAAAGAACTAACAGCATACTTATGCTAAAATGAATTGAGTAAACTGAATAGCTTGTAACAAAAACGTTTTTGACAATTAAACCGTACTTACACTTAAACTGCGTGCTTATGCTTAACTGAATTATTTCAAATAGAACTGTTTTTCGACATTAAAACTGTATTTACACTTAACTGAATTGTTACATATAACTGCTTGAATAGTTTGAAATGGAAATGTTTTTTGACAATTAAACTGTACTTATGCTAAACTGAACTGTTTTCATTAGAACAGATTATTTACATAAAAATGGATTTGGCATTAAATAACCTACAAAGGTTGATATGCCATAAAACCAAACAAACTAAACCAAACCGAGTTGGAGAGAGAAATGTTTTCTCTCGTATCGGCTGGTCTTACCTTCTACCAGCTAAGAGGAATGAGAAAGGAAAAGAGAGGTCACACGTGTTTAGCGCTGCCTTTTATGGCGCCCGGTGAGGTGTGCCCGGGCAAAATGGCATGGGTCGTTCTATTGGATGAAATGTATGATTTCAAAATTCCAATGGCAAAACAATTCCCGCACTAAATAATAGTTTGTAATTCTTTCTGCTACAATACATATATATTAGATATATAGGATTTGGTTTAGTTTGGTTTGGTTATATGGCATATCGACAATTGTAGGTTATTTAAAACCAAATCCTCTTTATACATATATATTAAATACATAGGATTTGGTTTGGTTTGATTACATGGCATATCAACCATTGTAGGTTATTTAATGTCAAATCCCTTTAATACATATATATATATATATATATATATATATATATATATATTAGATATATATGATTTTTAAACATAAGTAAACAACGTTAAAAGGCTCCAAGTATTGGTATACATCACTAACAATTAAATTAAACATCAGGCATTTGTTTACATACAGTTAAATGATCAAACAGTTCTTTTTCTTACAATTCAATTTAGCATTAGTTAATTATTTGCACACAGTTAAATAACCAAACAGTTCTTGTTTTGATTTGATTTGGTTTGACAGTATATCAAGCATTGTTGGTTATGTAATATAATTGCGGATGGATTTCGTTTTATATATCTTGCTTTTCGGTTTAGTTAGGCTGAGAACCTTTCGCTTAGTGCATGGGTTAGTTAGGTACACACATTGAGTGCAGGTGTTCACACGCGCGCGGGGCGGATGTGACAATCAGAGATGTCACAATAAAACCCCCAGAAAAGAAATAGGACCGGGAGTAATGGAAATAAAGGGGTGCTCTGCATTCCCCAAAGCTCCTGCATTACTAGAGCCTCACCATCAGATTATTGAATGTCATATCGAGGACACTCATTGAGGAGGGGTCTTACCCCTCTGTAGAGATGTAGTCGATATAATCTCTAGTCCCAGCCGATTGGGATAAAAAGAATTAGACAAAATGTTCATTCGTTGATTTTTTATCTGTATTTCTCATATCTTAGTTTTAGCTTTTTTGTTTCCACAAGAGCATCAGAGGTTTGGTGAGCTTAAGGTTTCAAAAATTTTAATTCAAGTGTGTCCACCACTAAACAACATAAAATGATGATGTCTAGATATCTAGACTTCGTTTAGATAGGTCAATGGGAATATAGAAAAAAATTATGGTGTCATTTTTTTATACATTTTGAATAGAATGTTTCGGCAAATTACATGATTATGCAAGAGTAGCATCTGTAGGGAACGAATAAATAAATAAAAAAAATTAAAATTAAAAAAAAAAAGAAATAAAAAGAAAACTATTAGATTTATAGAAAACTCCCAGAGGTCCATAACAGGAAAAAGGGATGATGCATGCATAAAAGAAAAAAGCTATTTCCTCTTGACAAAGCGAACGAGTCATTCTTTCTCTTTCAAACAGTGACCAGCGGATTGATGACCTCGTGCTGGTGTTTTGGGCACCACGCATACGTCTTTGGACGTAGCGTCGGTTAGTCCCTTTCACCCAGTAGCAGCCCTCTCTCTATCGGTCAGCATTATGCTGAAATATGCAAGATCCACTACTAACTCTTACCGGACTTTGACAAAACTTCCAAAAAGAAAACTAACCTTTATGGAAGCCCAAATACCAAATGCGGACACCTACATACATGAAACGAATTAACGTATTTTTGACACCTTAACTGGGGGATTCAACCATTTCAATGTATTCAGGAAAAAACTCCCTCATCCACGGAATGGTTGTTGAACCCAGTAAATAAAGGAAAGTATAAAAGAAATTACAAGAACACAGATACACACACACAGAAGATATCAAATATCACGAAACTAGCAATGGATGGTCGCTCGCCACTGTATCCGCATGGAAAAACTCTGTCAACGCCGCAGTGGGAGGGGTAGGATTGCTTATAGGACCTAGAGCACTAAAAACGCTTAATAGCATAGAGAAAATACAACCTAGAATGATGGTAGCTACATTTAACGGAAACCCCAGAGCAACAATCGTCTCATGCTACAGCCCCACCAATGTTAGTGAAGAAAATGAAATAGTCACCTTCTACGATGAGTTATCCTCATTAGTGCGTAGCATCCCGAAACACAACATGTTAGTCATTGGCGGAGACATGAATGCACAAATCGGGAAAAACGGAAACAACAAAAACAGCCTCCACAACACGTCAAATAGAAATGGGCAACATCTAACAGATTTCATGATAGAAAATAGATTAGCATGCCTCAATACAAACTACCAAAAAAGAGAGGGCAAACTATGGACATACACGTACGCAAACAATACTAAAGCTCAGATAGACTACGTCCTTATAAACAAGAAATGGAAGAATAGTGCATTGAATTGCGAGGCATACTCCTCTTTTGAGGGTGTGTCCACCGATCACCGAATAGTCACGGCGAAAATACGGTTAAGCCTACGAAAAAACGACAAACGAACAGCGACCACCAAACACTATGACTGGGCCCTATTAAACAACAAAGATGTAAGAGATAAATACGTATTAGAATTAAGAAACAGATTCGAAACACTACAAGAAAAGACGGAAAAAAGTACACCAAACGACGAATACGAAAATTTCGTCAATGCACACCTCGAGGCAGCAGCAAAATACATTCCAACAAAAATTAAAACTAAATATAGAGTCCCATGGGAAACTTTAGCGGTGAGAGAAAAACGTGCACTAGTGAAAACAGCCTCCAAAAACTATCGAAAAAACCCAACAAACACAAATGCCTTAAAACTAAAAACGGCACAATATCAATTAACAGGCATATATATAAAGGAACAGACAGAATACATTCAAAATCAGATAGATAAGATTAGAGACTCGGTGGAAGATAGACAATCTAGAATTGCCTGGCAAACAATAAACGAAGTGAGCAGAAGAAAGAACACGGCCAAAGCAAAACTTAAAGCAGCAAACCAACAAGAAAGAATAAAACTGTGGAAACAGCACTTCGAAAACTTACTTGGAAACCCACCAAAAATAACGCCTGAACCAATCACCAGAATAATTAGCAAACAATTAGACATTAAACTTGGACCGTTCACACAAGAAGAACTCGACTCGGTTCTCAGAAAAATTAAAAATAGAAAAGCTGCAGGACTGGACGAAATTCCCCCGGAAGTATGGAAGACCAGACAATTCGACGACATACTGCTCCGACACTGCAACGCAGTATACAATCAAAATCCGATAGATAGATGGACGAAGGGATGCATACTCCCCTTCCCTAAAAAGGGGGACCTCGGATTAGCCAAAAACTACCGAGGCATAACACTTACATCCATAGCTGCCAAAATCTACAATGCCCTACTACGAAACAGAATAGAACCCAAAATCGACAACATACTTAGAAAAAACCAAAATGGCTTCCGAAGAAATAGATCTACGACCTCACAAATATTAACCATCCGCAGAATCCTTGAAGGTGTACGGGCAAAGAACCTACAAGCGACATTAATATTTGTCGACTTTACCAAGGCTTTCGACTCCATTCACAGAGGAAAGATGGAACAAATCCTACTAGCGTACGGCATACCTAAAGAAACCGTAGCGGCAATAACGATTCTCTATAGAAACACTAAAGTAAAAGTACGATCACCAGATGGAGACACAGAATACTTCGACATAGTAGCAGGAGTACTACAAGGAGACACGCTGGCTCCGTATCTCTTTATCATTTGTCTAGACTACGTACTTAGAACATCGATTGACAAAATCAAAGAGAATGGCTTCGAACTGACGAAGAAAAGAAGCAGAAGATACCCCGCAACAACAATTACCGACGCCGACTACGCCGATGACATAGCGATACTGGCAAATACACCTGACCAAGCCGAAACACTTCTGCATAGTTTGGAACGAACAGCAGCAAGCATAGGCCTCCATGTTAATGCACATAAAACGGAATATATGTGCTATAACCAAACGGGGGACATCTCCACTCTAGAAGGAACCCCTCTTAAACTAGTAGACAAATTCACGTACCTAGGAAGCAGCGTCGAATCAACCGAAAAGGACATCGAAACGAGGTTAACGAAAGCATGGACAGCTATCAATAGGCTATCGACTATATGGAAATCAGACCTAACCGATAAAATGAAACGCAGTTTCTTCCAGGCAGCGGTCACATCGATACTGCTATATGGATGCACTACATGGACGCTAACAAAACGGCTGGAGAAGAAACTAGATGGCAATTACACAAGAATGCTGCGTGCAATCCTCAACAAGTCCTGGCGGCAACACCCAACAAGACACCAACTGTATGGCCACCTGCCCCCTATCACGAAAACTATTCAAGTTAGACGAACCAGACATGCAGGACATTGCTGGAGAAGCAGAGATGAACTCATAAGAGATGTACTCTTATGGATCCCCACACACGGCCGCGCAAAAGCAGGACGACCAGCACGAACGTACATTCAGCAGCTATGTGAGGATACAGGTTGTTGTCCTGAAGACCTACCTAGGGCGATGAACGATAGGGAGGAGTGGCGAAAGAGGGTCAGGGATATCCGTGCTGCCAGCACGATATGATGATGATGATGATGATAAAAGAAATGTTTTCGTCTCTTATCTGTTGCTGTCTTTTCTTTTATATAATTCTTTTGGGGCTTTCTTGGGCAAGGCATTGCACCGACCAGACAACGTGGGGGTAAAATATAATATAACCAAAATATGGAGTCAGATATCTTACGGCAACACAGCCTTGCCCTTAGCCCCTGACCTTCAAATTTCAAACCCCACACACCCTCCATACTCATATTATGCAAGATTTCTGTGACTTGTTCTGTTTTTTTTTAAACAGAAAACTTAATGGTTAGATTCCTTTGGTCCATTTTTTTCTTCGATGTCTCAAATGTATTTGTTTCCTGGAATTAGAACAGCTCACATTTGCAGGATTCCGATTTGTTTCCTGTGTAGGTATTCAAAGGAGCAACACCTGATCAAGACACTCAGATTCGTCGACTAGATCCCACATTGATTTCTGTCTGTATTTGTCATTTTTCATTGGTTGTATAAAGTGGTTATACCAGACGCAGGGGCCGATTTTTTTCTATGCTACTGCAACAGATGTCATCTTGCATTCTTTCAAGAAAAAACAGTCTACAGTGGGCCACACAAGACATGAAGATTTTAGAATATGTGTATTAAATGTTGGTGAGATTCTTTTGAAGGAAATCAATATTTCATTCACTGTTCATTTCTATCGGGATAAATACTTCCCAGCATATCAGAGGAGTAGTTTTTGAGGTCCTTTGATCGACTGGACCAGTAAAACTCCTCCAACGAGTTTTCTTGATATGATACTAATGGTGAGGTTCCAGAAATGCTAAAGCTTTGAGGAATGTGGAGTTCTTCTTTATTGCTATTGCTCCCAGGTCCACTCTGGCCAGGAGTGGTAGCACCTGGTTGGGCCCATTCTATAGGTCAAATAGAACTCTTTGACATTTAAACAGTGTACTTATGCTAAATTGAATTGTTTGAAATAGAACTGTTTTGACATTTAACTTATTGTAAACAAAAAACATTGTGCTAAGGCTAAACTGAATTGCATGAAATAGGACTGTTTTAACACTTTGTGTAAACAAAAAAAATCTTTGTACTCATGGTGAAAAACTATTGTTTGAAATAAAACTGTTAATTTATTTAACTGTGTAAACAAATGACTGATATTTAATTGAATTGTGAGTGATACATAGCAATATTTGAAAACATTAAACTATGTGCAAACAAATGATAAATAGTAAATAGAATTATTTGTATAAGATAGAAATAAGTGAAACCATTTAATCGTGTGAAAAAAATGGGCTCAGACTCGTTTTAAAATGTTATCTATAAAATTTGTTTAGAAATTATATATTTGATATATATGTATAAAAAGAATTTGACATTTAATAGTTGATATACCATAAAAACCAACCAAACCAAACCCTATATATTTAATGTATATGTATAAAGAAGATTTGGCGTTAAATAACCTACAATGGTTGATATGCCATAAAACCCAGCCAAACCAAATCCTAGATATTTAATATGTATGTGTAAAAAGAATTTGGCATTAAATAACCTACAATGGTTGATATGCCATAAAACCCAGCCAAACCAAATCCTATGTATTTAATATGTATGTGTAAAAAGAATTTGGCATTAAATAACCTACAATAGTTGATATGCCATAAAAACCAACCAAACCAAACCCTATATATTTAATATATATGTATAAAGAAGATTTGGCGTTAAATAACCTACAATGGTTGATATGCCATAAAACCCAGCCAAACCAAATCCTATATATTTAATATATATGTATAAAGAGGATTTGGCATTAAATAACCTACAATGGTTGATATGCCATAAAACCCAACAAAAACAAATCCTATATATTTAATGTGTATGTGTAAAAAGAATTTGGTATTAAATAACCTACAATGGTTGATATACCATAAAACCCTGCCAAACCTTTGACCAATGGAAACTTCACTGAAATATGTGAGTTAAATGTTGGAGGGATTGTGTTAAATGAAATGAATGTTTCGTTCATTGTTCATTTCTATTTGGTGAATACATCATGTACAATCCTGGGCAGCTCCGGTGTTATAATGATTAGCAAGCTAGATTAGCAAACCTACACGAGTGAGCTTGAGTCTCATTGGGTGCCCATTCATTCGGTCTTGTACCAAATCGAAGCAAAGAGCTTCGTAAATTACGACATCTTGTACAATCCAGTATTTTGCTAAAAACTGCTGATCAAAAAGTATCTGGAAATGAAAGTGACTCATCTAGACAATGCAAGGACGTCTAGACACAAGTCTAGACTTCATCACTTTATTTCAGAAGCTGTACAGTTGTACTTGCATTTTCATTTCAATTTTAAATGGTAAAATTTAATAGATTGATAATTTCAGTCTCGGTAATTTTCTATAGCATATAGCTGAACTCTTTAGATTCATATAATTCTCAAAACTCATTATAAATAAGCTTCAGTACTCGCTGCTATTTTGTCTAGGCGTTTTGGATGAAACACGAAGTTTTGCAAGTGATATACGCCCCCATACACAACTAGACGTAGCACCATGTGACGTTTTCTTATTTGTTAGACAAAGAATTAATCCCAAAAGTCAGATTTGAGGTCTTAAAAGACATTAAAAGGAATACAAGGGAACAGCTTCACACTGTAACAAAATGGGGTTTTAGAGGTGCTTTGAGCAATCGAAAACTCTCTGGTATAAGCGTGTTGAATGCCCATGAAAACGATTTTGAAGAAAATTAACATTACATCTATTGTTAATTTCTGTCTGGGTAAATACAGCTTCCCACTGTATAAAAAAAAAATCCGAGGTGCTTTGACAAATGAAAAACTCACTGGAATAAATGTGTCGAATGCCAATAGAGACTACTTGGAAGAAAATTAATGTTTCATTCATTGTTCTTTTCTGTCTTGGTAAATACAGCTTCAGTTTTGATTCTATTTGAACATAACTTGTATTTTGAAAAAAAATTGAAATTTCATTCATTGTTCTTTTCTGTCGAGAGAAATACGGCTTTAGTCTTGTGACTTTTTCAACACACCACATATTTTGAAGAAAATTAACGTTCCTTTCATCGTTCTTTTCTGTCATGGTATATACAGCATCAGTTTCCATACTTTTTGAACACAGCTCGTATTTTGAAGGAAATTAAGGCTTCATTCATTGTTCATTTTTGTCTTGTTAAATACAGCTTCAGTCTCGATACTTTTAAAAACACACTTTGCATATATATATATATATATATATATATATATATATATATATAAGTGTGATTTGGAAGACGAAACCTATAAAAAATGTCCAGTTTGCGTCCGGAGGTTTATGATATCAGTTTGTTTTACGTTCCCTGGATGGCACTGGACAGAAAAACATTGCTTGAGACAGAGGATAGGGCTCCAAAATATTTGGTGGTTGTTCGAATAAGCTAATAGGTTGAAAAATAAAAAGTAAGAATTCATAATTCTACATCGTTAAATCCAGTGTTCACAGTGAACTTTCTAAAAGTCTTTTCCCTGACATTACAATAAATCTCTGATCATTAAAACGAGTATGAAGAAGCAACATCATAACCCAATTCCAACCTATACGTTAGAAAAGTACTCTTTAAGGAGTGCATGTATTTTGTCTGTGACTGTTACTGTTCTTTAGTTCGTCCAACTGTTCTTTAGTTCGTCCAACAATCTGTTCTTTAGTTCGTCCAACTGTTCTTTAGTTCGTCCAACTATTAGTTCTTTTTAGGAAGTCTATTAACATTCATATACGAGGATCTTTCAAAAATAAAGGGAATTTAACAATTTTTTCCAGGAAATCAATAGTGACGGGTCCTTTCATATCCCAGAAGACTTTCAGCTTGTTGTTATTTACTGTGTCCGGAACTTTTTCTTTACCAGAGAGTCAGTGTGTTTCCACTCCTTTTAAATTCAGGCTCGTAGTGGCAAACGTTTAGTCGATTTGTAAACATTTTTTTACTCCAACATACTTCTTTAAAGACATTATACATTCTTTTGTAAATTTCCGTTGTTTGTACTTTTATACCACTCAAAATTTGATGTCAGATCTTTGTTCAAGCCTGGAGCACTCTTTTTGATTTGCTGCCATTTTGAATAGCCCCAAAACTAATATTTTTTCGAGATTAAATAAATTTTCGCACGAAACCAATTCCAAAACATATAGAGTTTATATTCATGGAAAAAAATTCATTTTGCTTTTTTCAAAAAAAAAAAACTCTTCTTATTTACTCTTCTTATTTACTGTATTGGCCCAGCGGTTAGAGTGTTCGCCAATGGCCCGGGAGACCTGGGTTCAATCCCAGGTCGAGTCATACCAAAGACTTTAAAAATGGTACTTGATACCACCTTGCTTAACACTCAGCATTATAAGGTACGGTTCAAGGGTAAAGTGGAGCAATCCTGGGAATGGAGTAGCGCCCTCCCCTACACCTTGGTGTAGTAGCTATTGAAAAGGGAGCCTTCGGGTCACCCTCGACTATGGTCGCTAACTTTACTTTACTTATTTACTGTATGACTTATTTACTGTATGACTTCAAATCAAAGCCTCACTCTTTTGGGTTGACCTCTGAGCTTATGACTTTTGTAGACCTTTGAACTAAATATTTAACACGAGCAGGATGCGACGCAAAGACCGTTTTAGGCGGAGTACGACGGGTTTGAATTCAAAGTTTTCAAAGAATAAAGTTGCATACATATTAGGTATACTTATTTTCGGACTGTTATATATTCATAGTTTTGGGAACTGAGTTTCAGTGTTGAAGAATTTGGTCATAAATATTACGTAATGATATCCATTTTGAATATCTATAAAAGTTGGATGCATTTACCCACTCCCACCACCATATGCAGAACGTAAAACAAGGTCAATTTTCTTGAGGTGTAGAGCAGGTTTGAATCTAAAGTTTTCCTTCTTCTAGACGGGTTGCTAAAGAACCCAGTATGCCCAACTATTTACTCATAACAGAGAGAGAGAGAGAGAGAGAGAGAGAGAGAGAGAGAGAGAGAGAGAGGGAGAGTAGGTGGATTCATGCCTTACCCAAGAACATTTGTATGAAGGGAAATACTAACAGCCTAGTCCAGGATTTGAACCCAGGTTGCTAATTCCAATTTGGAAAAGAATGTGTATTTACCCAACCTCTTCTCCACGTGCAAGATACGATACTAGGTCAAAGAGTACTACTTGTTTGAATTCAGAGTCCTCCTTCTCCTAGGTTTGTGGTCTTAACAACGCTAAAGAACCTAGTCTGCCCTCCGATTTATCAATAGCTGAAAGCAAAACAGATGGTTTCATGCCTTTCTCAAGAGCATTACTGCAAAGAGAAACACAAATAATTCGATTTCCTACGATGATAAATGTTACAAGAAGTACACCTCCACACTGAAAAGAATATATATGTATTTAGCCACCACCTCTACTACAAACACGGTATGACCCAAGGTAAATTTTTAAGTGTAATACGGCTGGTTTGAATTCAGTTTTTCTTCTCCTAGATTAGCAACCAAACCAAAGCTAAAGACAAGTCTACCCTACTATTAATTACTCTTTATTTTACTTACAGCCAGAGGGAGAATAGTTTAATTCACACGTTTCCTATGGTATTAGCTCTACGTGAAATGTTAACAGCCTCGTCCATTTTTTGAACTCATATCGTCGGTTCCATTTCCTACAACTCTTATGCTTAGAACGCTTCCAAATAAAAGGAAGTCCTTGTATCACTCCAGCCATACTCCCCTATCATGAAATCCAATGAATGGTTCTTCTGCAAATGATATCCGACCTGCCTGCGTGGATGTATCTTATAGAGCATGACTTCTAGGCTTATAGCAGACACCACTTTAAAAAAAGAAAGTTACTCTAGTGGAAGTAACGTAGCTGGAAGTGTTTGAGTTGGTGTAAACTGGAAGAGTTTTAATTGTTCTTCTTTCCCCAGGCTCATATTTCCCCGAACGTGTTTGTACAGTCTGCTGCAGGCTTTGTTTGACTTGACCAATCTGCTGCCAATCTCTTTGTCTATTTTAGTGTTAGAAGAGATGACGTACCCTGGGTTGATCAGCTCTTGGACTAAATATAAACGAGTGGCCAGCATAGTACTTTTACTTCGATGTCATTCCTATTTACAGACATTTTCTTTTGTCTTTTCTATGGCTCGTATTTCTCAAGACATGTTTGAACAGCTTGTATATTTTGCTCAGCCAGCCAAAGACTTTGTTTGTATTGGCCAAACTGTTATCCATGTTTCATGCTTGAATACGCCCGAATACACACATACATATGTATATACATATTTAATGTGCTTAATGTACATTATATATATATATATATATACTTATTTATCTAATGTATTTAATGTACATTATATATATATATATATATATATATATACTTATTTATTTATCTAATGTATTTAATGTACATCATATATATGATTAAATATAGACGTAATAATATGCTCTCACACATATTCTACTTAAAAAAGAAAACAGAGAAAAGAAAGAAAGAAAAAAAAAACAACAACCAGATGTAACTACGTGTATGCAAATGTACACACACGCACAAGCACTCAACGTAGATACTTATTAGTACATACATGAAAAAAAAAAAACAACAACAAACAAACACAAAAAGAACAAACCTTAAATTAAAATCTTCACTGTAAAATAATATTCACTGTAAAAGCTAGAAGCAAAGACGATTGTAGCCATTATTAACCCTCCCTACGAAAAGGACCACGAAGTCCGAAACTCAAGGGCATAATAATATGAAATAAAAACCGAAAGTACCACATATAAATCCATTTGCCAACTTATTCATTTTATGATACATATATATATATTATTGCCAAATCCATCCTTTTAGGGGAACAGTGGTGGTACTATTTAACCCATAGCTAGGAGGATAGGGAGGTTCATACCTTTCCTAATGGTATTTGTCCAAAAAGTGAATATAATAGCGCGATTGGAGTTCGAACTCGCTTTCTATGATTCCGCAGTCCAGCGTTTTAATCATTACACCATGAGGACACCACCAAATTGGTTTGGTTGGGTTGGGTTGGCTTTCTTTGTTTAATAGCATATCAACCTTCATGGTTACTTAATGCCGAATCATTGCACAAGAACAGTCGTGGTATTATTCAACCTATAGTTGGAAAATAAGGTGGGGGTTGTATCTTTCCCAAGAGCATTAATACCAAAGCGAGCGTAATAAAATCACAGGAGTTCAAACTCACTTGCAACGACATCGTAGTCTAGCTCGTAAGACGCAATGTAATATGGGCTCCCCTTCCTCGATGACTAACCAAAATATAAAATCTGTGAATATCATCTAGATTGTTAATGATCTACTATGCTATAGATCTTCAGAGATATACAAATAGAGATATTTTGATATTTTCAAAGATTATATATATATATATATATATATATACATATATATACATATATATACATCAGGAAAAAAAAAACAAAGACCGGTTAAGTTAGGATTATAAACTTATTTCCATCCTGTTTTTCAGTTTCTGGTGTGAACCAAAAACACGAAGAAAACAGGAAATTTAAATGTTCAGCTCCTGAATGATTTTCTTGTCCTGAAGGAATTACTCCCAACTCTGGTTTAACTGGACAGAATAATACTATATATATATATATATATATATATATATATATATATATATATATATACACATATATATACATCAGGAAAAAAAAAAACAAAGACCGGTTAAGTTAGGATTATAAACTTATTTCCATCCTGTTTTTCAGTTTCTGGTGTGAACCAAAAACACGAAGAAAACAGGAAATTTAAATGTTCAGCTCCTGAATGATTTTCTTGTCCTGAAGGAATTACTCCCAACTCTGGTTTAACTGGACAGAATAATACTATATATATATATACAGAGATATCAAAATATTATATAGACCTTAAGAGATGTTATATAGATCTTTTTTGTTCGACAATCATATAGATCTTCGAAGACATGCAAATATAGATCTTTAGAGACCAACAAATATTATGAAGACATCTATCTATCTATCTATCTATCTATCTATCTATCTATAGATAGATAGATAGATAGATCTCATATATATATATATATATATATATATATATATATATATATATACAGAGATATCAAAATATTATATAGACCTTAAGAGATGTTATATAGATCTTTTTTGTTCTACAATCATATAGATCTTCGAAGACATGCAAATATAGATCTTTAGAGACCAACAAATATTATGAAGACATCTATCTATCTATCTATAGATAGATAGATAGATAGATCTCATATATATATATATATATATATAGTAGATCTTTAGAGATCTATAAATATTATATAGATATTGGGATCTCTACAAATATCATATATATCTTTAAAAGTTTATGAATACTGGATAGATATTCAGAGATCTATAAATATTATAAGGAGGTGGGAGGCTACTTGGTACAAAGTGTTGGACTGTGGCCTCAAGGTGAATTCAAACTCCAGTCATGTTATTGTGTTCCCTTTTGGATTAATGCTCTTAGGAAAGCCATGAACCCCGTTATCCCCCTGACTATGGATTAAAAAGTACCACTGCTATTCTCCAACAATGATTTTTTGGCAGTAAATAACCCATGAAGATTGATACGCAATCAAACAAGAAACCAAATCAAACCAAATATTATGTAGATATTCAGAATCTGAGAATTAATTAATTAGTTAATTTTTTTTTATTTATTGCGGACTTTTTGTCCTCATCTTGGTAGTTTTTTTTTTTTTTGCTGTTTCTTCTCACTACGTTTCAGCCAAATTTCACCTGTGGCCTTCTTCAGGTGATTAACAGCGACCTCGGATAGAAATACTGAGTTTTGTAACTGTATCCCCAGTAATTACTGCCTTCCATAGTTGTTGTCTATCGTACCACTTAGTGAGAAGAAACAACAAAAAACTACCAAGATGAGGACAAAAAGTCCGCAATAAATAAATTTTAAAAAAATTATTCTCAGATTAAGAAGCCTCATCTCAAAAAGTTACCAATAATGATAGACCTTCAGAAATATGCAAATATTTTTATCATCCTTCGATGTCAAAGAATATTTTATCGATATAAACTTTTGAGTTTTATTATAAATGTCTCTAGAGACCTACAAATATTATATAGATCTTTAGAGTTCTACATGTAAGAAATAGATCTGAGCAGTATGATACAACGTCTAACGTAAAGTTGGGCGGGTTTCAATCCCAGCTTGAAGCACCCTGCGTGTCTAGCCACAATGATGAGTTGTGATACAATGAAGCAGTCTGTCTGTGGATGACTATAGATATATATAGACATATTATCATCCACTGAAAGGCTGTTTGGTTGTATCACAACTCTTCAGTGTGGCTAAACACGCGAGATACTTCAAGCTGGGATCAAAACCCAGCTGACTTTACGCCAATTCAGATATCTTCTCACGGAGCCATACAATACAGACATACAGAGATCTAAAACATTACATAGATATTGAGTGATTTCCAAATACTAAACAGGTCTTGAGAGATATGCAAAGCACATGCATATACTTAACTCTAATTACAAAGATTGCATAGATTTACGGCAACGACTACATCTACAAAGTCAGAGAGAGGCTGTCAGTGAGCTTGACCTTCTTTTAAAAGGCAAAATCATTCGAGTAATAATTATTTAATTTTATTTTCGTTTGAATGAAATACAAAGAAACTATCCATGCAGTAAATGAATTTTAGTGAGGCAGCCCAAAATCCGAGCTCAGTTCAGTCGCTGTAGATAATGCCTGTTTAATTACGACGGAAACAGATGAAACGCATGGCAGGTAAAGGTCACCAATGACTGATAAAAATAACGTAAACTCAATTTTTAACAAGAGGTAAGTAAAAAATAAGTTGTACAAAAAAGTAAAAAGAAAAAATAAGTTGCTCAAAAAAGGAAGGAAAAAGAAAAAAATAGGTTGCATAAAAAAGGAAGAAAAAAGAAAAAAATAAGTTGCTCAAAAAAGGAAGGAAAAAGAAAAAAAATAGGTTGCTTAAAAAAGGAAGGAAAAAAGAAAAAAATAAGTTGCATAAAAAAGGAAGGAAAAAGAAAAAAATAAGTTGCATAAAAAAGGAAGGAAAAAGAAAAAAATAGGTTGCATAAAAAAGAAAGGAAAAAGAAAAAAATAAGTTGCAGAAAAAAGGAAGGAAAAAGTAAAAAAATTGGGTTGCATAAAAAAGGAAGGAAAAAGAAAAAAATAAGTTGCATAAAAAAGGAAGGAAAAAGAAAAAAATAAGTTGCACAAAAAAGAAGGGAAAAGAAAAAAAGAAGTTGCAGAAAAAAAGAAGGAAAAAGAAAAAATAAGTTGCAGAAAAAAGAAAGAATAAGAAAAAAAATGAGTTGCAGAAAAAAAGAAAGAAAAAGAAAAATATAAGTTGCACAAAAAAGGAAGGAAAAAGAAAAAAATAAGTAGAAGAAAAAAAAGAAAAACAGAAGGAAAAAGAAAAAAATAAGTTGCACAAAAAAGGAAGGAAAAAGAAAAAAGTAAGTTGTATCAAAAAGAAGGACAAAGAAAAAAATAAGTTGCACAAAAAAAGGAAGGAAAATAAAAAAAAAATGCACAAAAAAAAGGAAAAAGAAAAAATTAAAAAAAGAAAGAAAGAAAAATCAGAAATTTTTAACGACTGAATGAAGATTTGGTCATGACGGAAATTACTGTGACAGTGCTTTCAGTCATATGCATTCAACCCCCCCTCACCATGAGAAAGTTTAGAAATAAGGTTAATTTTTTAAAGCAGTATCCCTTTTCCTAGACTGATTGCCAACCAAGGCTAGAGAATCTTGTCTGTCCTCCTCTTTGCCCATAGCTGTGTAGGATCGCAGGTAGAATCCTTTCTCAAAACCATGAAGTGAAATCGAAACAGCTAAACCAGAACTTAGCTTAGTGATTATATTTCCGATCGTTATAACCGTTATGCTAAATGTGCCTCCTCAAAAGAGCCTTGTGAGTGGGGCTGTAGAATACACCGACTGCACCTTTGCAGAAGGGTACAACCACCCCGACGAGTGTCCTAGATGCGACATTAAACAATCTGATCGTGAGATTCCAGTGATGCTGGAGCTTTGGGGAATGCAGAGCACCTCTTCATTGCCGTCCTTCCCAGGTCCACTTTGGCCCAGAATAGTAGTACCTGATTGGGTTCTATCTATGGGTTAAATGTAACTAAACTGCATACTTAGGCTAAACTGAATTGTTTAAATTAGAACTGTTTGACTAAACTGAATAGCTTGAAATTGATACGTTTTTGACAATTAAACTGCGTACTTATACTAAACTGAATCGTTTGAAATGGAACTGTTTTTGACATTGAAACTGTACTTATGCTAAACTGTAAACAAAATATATGCTAATACCAAACTGAATTGTTTGAATTATAACTGTTTGAATAAACTGAATAATTTTAGCAGAAATGTTTTTGACAAAATCTATTTTCATGTTAAACTGAATTTTTTGAAATTGAACTGTTTAAATAACCTACAAAGGTTGATATGCCATAAACCCAAAAAAACAATCAATCAAAAGACCTTATATATATATATATATATATATATATATATATATATATATATATATGTGTGTGTGTGTGTGTGTGTGTGTGTAACATGTAATATATGTGATATATATGTATATATACACACACGCACATATATATATATATACATATACATTATATATGTAATATATATATATATATATATATATAGAGAGAGAGAGAGAGAGAGATAGATATGAAAAAAATAGGTTGCATAAAAAAGGAAGGAAAAAGAAAAAAATAAGTTGCAGAAAAAAGGATATGTGTATGTAGAATATATGCGTATATATATATATATATATATATATATATATATGTGTGTGTGTGTGTGTGTGTGTGTGTGTGTTACATCAGAGGTATTGATATATTAAACATTGTCAATAAGTAACCCTTCCCCCCTCAAAAGAATGAGCCAACTATACATTACAAAATAAACCCCACTCCAAATAAATGTAGAAACTCACAGAAACTCATAGCAACAAACAATCAAACACAACCCCTGAGGATGACCAGCAAAATGGTCGAAAGTGCTCGGGTTAATATGGGACACTTTCTTCACCACCTCAACTCACACATAAGGAAAATCATAAGACTTGAACATCATCACTCAAAGACCCTACAAAGAAAATATTCTACGGCCTTCAACAGACCATGCTTAAATAATGTATGTATGTATGTACCAATGTATGTATATATATATTTTAAAATGAATAGGTCGGTAAATTGTTTTGTATTTGATATTTAGGTTTTTTATTATTTCATAGACTCGTGTTCCACTGGCGTTTCAGTGTTTTGGTCTTTACTGCTTCTTCAGGAGATCTACAATGGTTAAGATAAATTTCGGTTGTTGTTTTTAGATTAAAGATTGTTTTAATTAGATGTAATCTTTTTTAATTCCAGAATTTATGTTGGTGAATGTCTCATTGGAGTCAATAATCCATGAAGACCTCTTGTCTCTGCAGATGCTTTTCGTATATGTAAAAGTTACCACTTAAGAAGCTAGACGGCAATCACACAAGAATGTTGCGAGCAATATTGAACAAGTCCTGGCAGCAAAACCTCGCAAGGCACCAACTATATGGCCACCTGCCTCCCATCACGAAAACTATCCAATCTAGACGAACCAGACATGCAGGACACTGCTGGAGAAGCAGGGACGAGCTCATAAGTGATGTACTCCAATAGACCCCCACAAATGGCCGGGCAAAAGCAGGACGACCAGCTCGAACATCCATACAGCAGCTGTGTGAGGATACAGGATGTAGCCCTGAAGACCTGCCAGAGGCGATGAACGAAAGGGCGAAGTGGCGAGGGAGGGTCTGGGATATCCGTGCTAGCAGCACGACATGATGATGATGATGATGATGATGATGATATACATATGTAAGTATATTTATGTATATATACAGTTGAAACGCATTCTTTAATTTTGTTTACTTCCAGATTTGGGTATCTGAGTGTCTCTGAATGTCAGTGGAGATATCTGGTCTACTTTAATATATATATATATATATATATATATATATATATATATGGACACTTGCCCCCCATCACGAAAACTATACAAGTTAGACGAACCAGACACGCGGGACACTGCCGGAGAAGCAAGGACGAGCTCATAAGTGATGTACTCCTATGGACCCCCACATATGGTCGTGTAAAAGCAGGACGAACAGCTCGAACTTACATACTGCAACTATGTGAGGACACAGGATGTAACTCTGAAGACCTTCCGGAGGCGATGAGTGATAGGGAGTAGTGGCGAGAGAGGGTCAGGGATATCCGTGCTGGCGGCACGACATGATGATGATGATGATGATGATATATATATATATATATATATATATGATGTCCAATAAAAAAACAGCTTAGTTGGCTGGGGCTGTAGAATATGCCAGTTGCATCTTTGAAGAGGGGTTTGACCCCATCTCCAACAAATGTCCTGGTATGCCACTAAACCATCTGGTGGAGAAGATCCAATCCTAGAGTTTTGGAGAATGGAGAGTACCACTTCATTGCCATTACCCCCAGGTCAAATCTGATCCAGATTAGTAGCACTTGTTAAAATTCCATCTGCGGGTAAAATAGAAATGTTTGGCCATCCAACCGTGCACAAACAAACGACTGATGTTTAAATGAATTGTTTGTGTTACATAGCAGAAATTGAAGCATTCTACTATGTGCAACCAAATGAATAATGTTGAATAGAATTATTTGTGAAGTATAGTAATATTTGAAAGCCCTTAAGAGTGAGCAAAATTAAATTACTGGCATTAAATAATAATAATACTTGAAACCATTTAACTGTTTGCAAACAATAGCACTACCTAATTGTGAGCAAACAAATTAGTCCTAATCTTTTAAAAATAGAATCAGGTATTAACTTTTAAAAATGGAATTACGTATTTGCTTTTAAAAATGGAATTACGTATTTGCTTTTAAAAATGGAATTACGTATTTGCTTTTAAAAATGGAATCTCGTATTTGCTTTTAAAAATGGAATCACGTATTTGCTTTTAAAAATGGATCACGTATATACTTTTAAAAATGGATTCAGGTATTTACTTGTAAAAATGGAATCACGTATTTGCTTTTAAAAATAGAATCACGTATTTACTTACAAATCATATGT
>CAUZXS010000232.1:107500-130000 GCA_963585895.1 Sepioteuthis lessoniana
GGTCCACTCTGGCCCGGTGTGGTTGCACCTGATAGGGCTCTATCTATAGGTTAAATAGAACTAACGGCATACTTATGCTAAACTGAAACCGTACTTACATTTAAACTGCGGGCTTATGCTAAACTGAATTATTTGAAATAGAACTGTTTTTGACATTGAAACTGTATTTACACTAAACTGAATTGTTTATCATAGAAATGTTTTGGTATTTAACTGTGTGTAAACAAAATCTGTACTTATACTAAACTGAATTAGCTGAATTAGAACAGCTTGACTAAACTGAATTGCTTGAAATAGAAATGTTTTCGACAATTAAACTGTGTACTCATACTAAACTGAATTGTTTGAAATGGAACTGATTATTTACATAAAAATGGATTTGGCGTTTAATAACATACAAAGGTTAATATGCCATAAAACCCAACCAACCCAAACCCTATCTGTATATATATATATATATATATATATATATATATATGGATATACCTGAATATATATAGGGTGTCTCAATATACATGGGACCCATGTGACTGCTAACATAATATGTGAGTTCTTTTTATATATTTATATACTAATAGCCATACATTGAGCACTCTATTAGAATATATTGATATTAGAATATCTTGATATTATATATTCTGTATCGATTGTTCTCTATAAGTCTATTCTTAGACTTAATCTATATATGAATTAACCAACCTTAGAAGCAGGATCTTATCTACTGAAAATGGCATCAATACAGGACAAGCGAAGGCATGGTCAGCTATCAACAGGTTATCAGTAATATGGAAGTCAAACCTATCCGATAAAATAAAAGCAGCAGTCATGTCCGTACTACAATATGGATGCACCAGATAAACGCTGACAAAGCATAGAGAGCAAAAGATTAAAGGCAATTACACAAGAATGCTACAAGCAATATTGAATAAATTCTGGAAGCAACATCCCACAAAACAGCAGCTGTCTGGCCACCAACTTTCCATCTCCAAAACCATCCAAAAATATGCAAGACCCTGCTGGAGGAGTAGAGACGAACTCATAAGTGACATTTTCCTGTGGACCCCATCACACGTGTTGGATGGCTAGCTAGAACTTATCTACAATAGTTCTGTAAGGACACAGGATGCCGTCTAGAGGACCTGCCAAATGCGGTGGATGATAGAGATAAATGGTGAAAGAAAGTCAGAAAAATATGCGCCAGCTGCATAACATGATGATAATTATGATGATATATATATTAGAGAAAATACAACCTAGGATGATGGTAGCTACATTTAACGGAAACCCCAGAGCAACAATCGTCTCATGCTACAGCCCCACCAATGTTAGTGAAGAAAATGAAATAGTCACCTTCTACGATGAGTTATCCTCATTAGTGCGTAGCATCCCGAAACACAACATGTTAGTCATTGGCGGAGACATGAATGCACAAATCGGGAAAAACGGAAACAACAAATACAGCCTCCACAACACGTCAAATAGGAATGGGCAACATCTAACAGATTTCATGATAGAAAATAGATTAGCATGCCTCAATACAAACTACCAAAAAAGAGAGGGCAAACTATGGACATACACGTACGCAAACAATACTAAAGCTCAGATAGACTACGTCCTTATAAACAAGAAATGGAAGAATAGTGCATTGAATTGCGAGGCATACTCCTCTTTTGAGGGTGTGTCCACCGATTACCGAATAGTCACGGCGAAAATACGGTTAAGCCTACGAAAAAACGACAAACGAACAGCGACCACCAAACAATATGACTGGGCCCTATTAAACAACAAAGATGTAAGAGATAAATACGTATTAGAATTAAGAAACAGATTCGAAACACTACAAGAAAAGACGGAAAAAAGTACACCAAACGACGAATACGAAAATTTCGTCAATGCACACCTTGAGGCAGCAGCAAAATACATTCCAACAAAAATTAAAACTAAATATAGAGTCCCATGGGAAACTTTAGCGGTGAGAGAAAAACGAGCACTAGTGAAAACAGCCTCCAAAAAATATCGAAAAAACCCAACAAACACTAATGCCTTAAAACTAAAAACGGCACAATATCAATTAACAGGCATATATATAAAGGAACAGACAGAATACATTCAAAATCAGATAGATAAGATTAGAGACTCGGTGGAAGATAGACAATCTAGAATTGCCTGGCAAACAATAAACGAAGTGAGCAGAAGAAAGAACACAGCCAAAGCAAAACTTAAAGCAGCAAACCAACAAGAAAGAATAAAACTGTGGAAACAGCACTTCGAAAACTTACTTGGAAACCCACCAAAAATAACGCCTGAACCAATCACCAGAATAATTAGCAAACAATAAGACATTAAACTTGGACCGTTCACACAAGAAGAACTCGACTCGGTTCTCAGAAAAATTAAAAATAGGAAAGCTGCAGGACTGGACGAAATTCCCCCGGAAGTATGGAAGACCAGACAATTCGACGACATACTGCTCCGACACTGCAACGCAGTATACAATCAAAATCCGATAGATAGATGGACGAAGGGATGCATACTCCCCTTCCCTAAAAAGGGGGACCTCGGATTAGCCAAAAACTACCGAGGCATAACACTTACATCCATAGCTGCCAAAATCTACAATGCCCTACTACGAAACCGAATAGAACCCAAAATCGACAACATACTTAGAAAAAACCAAAATGGCTTCCGAAGAAATAGATCCACGACCTCACAAATATTAACCATCCGCAGAATCCTTGAAGGTGTACGGGCAAAGAACCTACAAGCGACATTAATATTTGTCGACTTTACCAAGGCTTTCGACTCCATTCACAGAGGAAAGATGGAACAAATCCTACTAGCGTACGGCATACCTAAAGAAACCGTAGCGGCAATAACGATTCTCTATAGAAACACTAAAGTAAAAGTACGATCACCAGATGGAGACACAGAATACTTCGACATAGTAGCAGGAGTACTACAAGGAGACACGCTGGCTCCGTATCTCTTTATCATTTGTCTAGACTACGTACTTAGAACATCGATTGACAAAATCAAAGAGAATGGCTTCGAACTGACGAAGAAAAGAAGCAGAAGATACCCCGCAACAACAATTACCGACGCCGACTACGCCGATGACATAGCGATACTGGCAAATACACCTGACCAAGCCGAAACACTTCTGCATAGTTTGGAACGAGCAGCAGCAAGCATAGGCCTCCATGTTAATGCACACAAAACGGAATATATGTGTTATAACCAAACGGGGGACATCTCCACTCTAGACGGAACCCCTCTTAAACTAGTAGACAAATTCACGTACCTAGGAAGCAGCGTCGAATCAACCGAAAAGGACATCGAAACGAGGTTAACGAAAGCATGGACAGCTATCAATAGGCTATCGACTATATGGAAATCAGACCTAACCGATAAAATGAAACGCAGTTTCTTCCAGGCAGCGGTCACATCGATACTGCTATATGGATGCACTACATGGACGCTAACAAAACGGCTGGAGAAGAAACTAGATGGCAATTACACAAGAATGCTGCGTGCAATCCTGAACAAGTCCTGGCAGCAACACCCCACAAGACACCAACTGTACGGCCACCTGCCCCCTATCACGAAAACTATTCAAGTTAGGCGAACCAGACATGCAGGACATTGCTGGAGAAGCAGAGAGGAACTCATAAGAGATGTACTCTTATGGATCCCCACACACGGCCGCGCAAAAGCAGGACGACCAGCACGAACGTACATTCAGCAGCTATGTGAGGATACAGGTTGTTGTCCTGAAGACCTGCCTAGGGCGATGAACGATAGGGAGGAGTGGCGAGAGAGGGTCAGGGATATCCGTGCTGCCAGCACGATATGATGATGATGATATATATATATATATATATATATATAATGCCTACAGGGTCAAAAAAAAAGTTTTCACCTAACCAGATCATCAGGGTGATTCTAATTTCCCTCTACTTAGAGTATTGAACACTCTAACATTTAGCTTGAGGAATTCTGTTGGTGTTTTTTCTTGTGATTTGATATATGTAACGGTAGCACCATGAGGCAAAAAATGAGGTAAAAGGCTCGACTGGTAAAGAAGTTGTCTATTCGCAATGGGTCTTCGTTCCTTCTTTAAACCCTTCTTTGACCGTGAAACTAAAAACAAAATAGAAAACAACTTCTGTAATCCCTTTCACACAGATCAATAATTCGGGCAAATACAGATACAGTGTGTGATTCTTACCTCTGTTCGCCTCAAAGAATGCCCCCTTCGCAAAGTCTAAAATCGCAGCTGTCAGGCAACATGTGTGTTCTGCTCGGACAAATGGTAATAAAATGGTCAATCCTTCTGACGGTGTCACGTGTGTGACTGGTCGGTGTATAATGGTAATATGTACTCAACTCTAAGACGCCTGTACCAAACAAGGGGGATAGCTCCTTCATTTACAGTATATGTTTTTGGTTGATTAGCTCCATACCTCTTTATCATCTGTTTAGACTACGTGCTTAGAACATCGATTGATAAAATCAAAGAAAACGGTTTTGAGCTGACCAAGAAAAGAAGCAGAAGGTATCCCGCAAAAACAATTACCGACGCCGACTACGCCAATGACATAGCGATTCTGGCAAATGCACCCACCCAAGCCGAAACACTACTGCATAGTCTGGAATGAGCTGCCACAGGCATTGGCCTCCGTGTCAATGCACACAAAACAGAATACATGTGCTTTAATCAAGCAGGCGACATTTTCACATTAGCTGGTAGCTCTCTGAAACTAGTAGACAAGTCCACCTACCTAGGTTGCAGTGTCTTATCAACCAAAAAAAAATATCGACACGTGACTAGGACTAGCAAAGGCATGGACAGATATCGATAGGCTATCGATATATGGAAGTTAGACCTGACCAATAAAATGAAACGCAGTTTCTTCCAAGCAGTGGCCGTGACGATACTGCTATATGGATGCACTAGATGGACGTTAACTAAACAGATGGAGAAAAAGCTTGACGGCAAGTATACAAGAATGCTGCGAGCAATTCTGAACAAGTCCTGGAGGCAACACCCCACAAAGTAGCAGCTGTACGGCCACCTACCTCCTATCACGAAAACTATCAAAGTTAGACGAACCAGACATGCAAGACACTGCTGGAGAAGCAGGGATGAGCTCATAAGTGATATTCTCCTATGGACCCTCTCATATAGCCGAGCAAAAGCGAGGTGACCAGCTTGAACCTACATAAAGCAGCTCTGTGAGGTTGTACCCCAGCGGACCAGCCAGAAGCGATGAACGATAGAGAGGAGTGGCAAGAGAGAGTCCGGGATATCCATGCTGGTGGTACAACAAGATGATGATGATGATGATTTTCAAGTAAATCATATGTTTTTAGTCTTTTCTTGTTCTTTTATGGAATTTTTTCCAGATATCAGTTTGTGTAATATTATCTTTTTGCAAATTGTACCATCTAGGTTTCTTCTGGCCATCAGAATAATAGAATAGGTTTAAGAATTAAATAATATATATACATATATATATATATACATACTGTAAATTGCATTGTACAAGTCGACTTATTAAGCTTTAAAAGATCTCTATAAAACTATTTGTCAATTTAAACGACAGGGCTAAAATCCAAATGTTTACCTCAGAGTTGTCAACCAGGGGAACACTGCTCCTAATAATTGATATACACCAAGTTCACCTACCTTGGAAGCAGTGTCTCATCAACCAAGACTCACATCAACATGCAACTAGCAAAGGCATGGACAGCAATTGATAGACTATCAGTCATATGGAAGTCAGACCTGACCGATAAAATGATACGCAGTTTTTTTCAAGCAGTGGTCATATCGACACTGCTGAATGGACGCTAACTAAATGTATGGAGAAAAAGCTTGCTGGCAACTACACAAGAATGCTGTGAGCAATATTGAAGAAGTCCTGGAGGCAGCACCCCACAAAGCAGCAGCTATACAGCCACTTAACACCCATCACGAAAACTAACCAAGTTAGAAGAATCAGACATGCGGGACATTACTGGAGAAGTAGAGAAGAACTCATAAGTGACATATTCCTGTGGACCCCTTTACGTGGACGACCAAAGGCAGGATGTCCAGCTAGGACCTACGTACAACAGCTCTGTGTCAATACAGGATGTAGCCTTGAAAACCTACCGGAAGTGATTGACAATAGAGAGGGGTGGCGGGAGAGGGTCAGGGAGATCCGTGCTGATGGCACGACATGATGATAATGACTTACCATAACTCCATCAGACTAACGTAAACATATCCAACTTAAACTCATGTTTGGTGAAAATATTTAAGAAATTAACACCTGCCAGCACGATATGATGATGATGAATATAAAATAATCAAACTGTAATACAAATTAAGTATTATATCAAAGCTATATCATGTACCATTTACAAAATCTGATGCACCCACTGTAAACACAAACTGGAATTTCACAGCACCAAGGTGGCCAGTCAAACAACTGCAGTATGTTGTTAATCAGTGCAATTTCATAATAGCAACATAGATTGTGAATTCACATGATGATAAGCTCTAATGTGTAAGATTTGTATGTTTCGTATGTGACTGAAGTAATTCTGATTTCTGAGAAAAAATATGTACACCATACTTTATGGAAAAAAAACTGTTTAATGAGATATACCAGTAGTTTATCAAATATACACACATTGGCATTGGAGCCTATGGGTCACCCTCGACTAAGGTCACCAACTTTACTTTTACTTATATGGTTCAACATTTTAAATAAAGGTCTATTGGTCCACCTGTAGTCAACGGTATGTTTTGGGTTTGACCTATATAGCCGATATTGTTCTCTCCTAGAATTTGAGCCAAAAATCTTGAGATTGACTTATATACCATGTCAGCATGTATACCACAATCTATGAATTATAAATTTTAACAATGCTACATAATTTCTATATGAAAATATAATATTTTTAACTCGATTTAATGTTTTATTTATGATAAGAAAATTAATTTTCAACATGTATGTGCAAAGGTTGTTTTTTGTTTTCTTTCTTAATCACAGTCAATGAAACAATAATAAACTTAATCTAGAAACTTGATATCTTGCAAACGTAAATGCTTGCTCTGAGGCACATCCTCCCAAATTTTGAAAAAATTAAAACATGATTTAAATTACTAGTGAATTCAATGTAATTCCTCTAAGCAAAAATTAGCAGGAAGTCTTTTCTTACTTTTCACTTCAACTGCCTGTATGTCTAATTAGATTCAACAAGGCATTTATTTAATTCAAATTAATTTGATTTGGTTTTTTTTTTTTTAGTAACTCTTCTTAAAGATTTTTTTCTTTAAGCAAAGAAATTCCCAAGAAACAGGCAGTTAATTCCTTTCAATATATACACAGTTTAAAATATACTCACTTCAAGGACGCCCTTGGTGGCCATTCAGCTCAAGGCTTACCATGTCTGTGGGTCAAAGAATATGCTGACTGTATGTTCTTCAAGAAATAAAACCCTATATTTATGTTTAAGGGAAATTAACATTTTTATAAAAAAAAAAAACCCAGAGAGGGAGGAGTTCTTGTGGCGTGGTGGCCAATATCATAGTAAGTGAGTTTGAACTCCAGTTGTGCTATTATGTTCATTTTCGGAATAATACTCAAGCAAAAGGCATGAACCCCTCATTCCATCAACCTATGGGTTAATTGGTACCACTACTGTTCTACAACAAAGATGGCTGTGGCTTTGAATACACCATGAAGGTTGATATGCCATCAAACAAAGAAAGTAAATCAAAATAAACCCAAGATGGCTGCAGCATTAAATAACCCACGAAGGTTGATATGTCATTAAACAAAGAAACCTAACCAAAACAAACCAAGGATGGCTTTGGCATTAAATAACCCATGAAGGTTGATATTCCATTAAAAAAAAACAACAAATAAAATAAACCATGGATGGTTTTGATATTAAATAACCCACAAAGGTTGATATGCCATTAAACAAAAATAACTAAACCAAAACAAACCAAACATGGTTTTGGCATAAATATCCTATGAAGGTTGGTATGCCATCAAAAAATAAACAAAATAAAACATGGATGGTTTTGATATTAAATAATCCAAAAAGGCTGATAAGCTATTAAACAAAAAAACAAAAAAACAAAAAATACAAAAACAAACCAAGGATGGCTTTGGTATTAAATAATCCCAGAAGGTTAATACGCCATTAAATAAAAAAACACAATGAAACAAACCATGGATGTTTTTGATATGAAATAATCCACAAAGGTTGATATGCCATTAAACAAAAAAAAAAAAGAACAGCAAAACAAAGAAAAGATGGTTTGGGCATTAAATAACCCACAAAGGTTGATATGCCATTAAACAAAGGAAAGAACAACAAAACAAAGCAAAGATGGTTTTGGCATTAAATAACCCACAAAGGTTGATATGTGATTAAACAAAAAAAAATAAACAATCCAAAACAAGAGCTTATGATGAGTTTAACTGAACATAGATTGATTGGTTTTAACGGCAGGTTGACTTTTCTTGGGTTATTTTATGCTGAGAGTTTAGGGTATCGCATTATTTACATTCTTGACTAATTGTTTCTTAAGAGATGTCTTCATATGCTCCGATGGAATATGAATAACTTTTAACCAAATTTATTTTACCAATGGATCAAACCCTAACTAGTATTACCACACAGGGTCAGGTTTAAACTGAGGCTACTGACAACAAAAGGGCACTCCTCACTCCCCATATCTCACAAACTGGAGTATCTTGATCAAATTCAGTTTAGTGTCATAAATAGGACACCTCTTCTATTTTCTTTTTTTGGTTGGAGGTGAAGGTCTTACTCCACGCCACCATCACTATGCAGAAGATATGGCTTGCATATTCAAAGCCTCTCTGAATGGGTTGTAGTAAGTAGGTTTTGTTGAGGTTTCCTTTGATAGTTACAAGTTGTTAGTGAAGAATCATCGTTATTAAAAATAGCAAATCTCAAAAAACAAAACAAAACATTTTCTTCTACTGATGCCTTTGGCTGGGATTTTTTTTAATGAGTTAATCAAGTCTATGTGTAAGAAATTGTTTATTGTTTTCTATTATGTAAATAAGCTGATTATGAGCTTAAGATCTTTGATATTGTTTGCCGGTATGAAAGAAAGAAGGATGATAAGTGGGTGAATCACTTGATCTCGATCTCTCTCTCCCTATATATATATATATATATATATATATGAAAAATACAAGGAATTCAGGAGCTAGTTTTATTTATAGTTGAATTATTTAGCAATGTTAAATGCTTTCATTTGTATATTAAACCATCATCAGGGCAGTTAATACATGATATTTTGTTTTCCGAATTATATTTGATTTTAAAATGAAATAAAAAAAGAATACATAAACCACACACACACACACACACACACACACACACACATATATATATATATATATATATATATATATATATATCTTTTGGCTTATATATGTATCCTTATAATATGCAAAGCTATTTGAGAAAATAGTATTAATATACAATATAATATCTTATAATATAATTTTATTTTTGTTAAGAGGTTATTAATACCCATGTAAGTTGTTTAAGTAGATAATTTTCTCTCCCCAAATTTATTTATTCTGTCATTCTATATTTTTTACATATTTCCTTCATTTGGGTTTAAAAGTTTGTTTGCCATTAAATAAAAAAGGGGTGAAAAAAGTAAAGAGAATTCAAAAATTGATACATCTTGATACGGGAATTGAATGTCATTTGTCAACCAGACAGGAAAAATAAATGGTCTTGTCTTTACTTGAAAAAAAAAAAATTGGGGTTAGGGACATAGGGTGGCTGGAATTTGGTGAGTTTTTCTAAATTTTCTTTTGAAATTTCTAGTTATTTCTATGTCTGAAGATGCAGATCTCACTTTCTAAAAAAATATAGCGTCTGCTGAAATAAATATCATTACAAAAAAAAAAAAAAAGAAGAGTAATTTTTAAATGTTTTTCTTTTATATGGTATATATATATATATATATATATATATATATATATATGTAAGCAACAACCATGAAAATATATGTGTATGGGTTTTTACATTGATGTAAATGAATATGTGTGAATGCACACACACACACACACACACACACACACACACACACACACACACACACACACACAGAGTACATTCTTTTAAAAAAATACATCCTTAGTAGCCAAATAGGACAACCGGTCAATCACCGACACAAATTCAAGAGTTAAAAAGAATGATATCCTTATCAAAACAATTTTCACTGTAAATATATATATATATGTGTGTGTGTGTGTGTGTGTGTGTGTGTGTGGTTAACTATATTTGGACAGTAATCTTTCTCTTAAGTATATTTGGTTTAAAAACACAGACAAACTTCTTTTTAATATCTGTTTTACTGATTTTTATTCTTGTGTTACAAGATTTTAAAAAATTATCAACATTAATTATCAGCGTTAATCAGATCGTTTGATGATTATTCAGTAAAAAGTTCAGATAGAAATTTTGTTAAAACTTACGCTCACTCACTGACACAGTCACTAAGATTATTGTGCATTTTTGAATAGTACCTACCAAATATCAAGGCCTGCTTTCAGATGTTTATTTTCACATCTGCTGTAATGTTCTCTTTTTTGAATATTAGGCCTAATCATGATTTTATCCAAATATAAACCCCTGAAACAAAAGAGAAATTTAGTAAATCTATGGTATACTTTAGTGATGGAGACAGTTGCATATTTCCATAGGACAGAAGTAGTCACTATTAAAAATAACACAAAATGCTATGAAGTTTCAAAAAAATGTTGACAGGGTGTTTCCAAAAATGTTAACCTTTTTCTAAGGGAATCCGTTTTTTATATTATAATTTTAAAGTCTCCATCAGTTCACCATCTCTGTCAACATTTTTTTAAATCTCCCCTAGAGATGTCTCTGTGATATCAGTCCTGCTTTTCCAATAAAGATACCACCCTGAAAATATTAACTTTTTTTAATCACTTGTGGGGGATTCCTAGAATGTGTTGATAGGGATGGTGAACATGTTGAGACGAATTGAAATTATATCAGGAAGGTACTCCCAGAAGGGTTGTATATTTTTAGAATCACCCTGTATACATATATATATATATATATATATAGACAGATAGATAGATATACATATACACACGTATATACACATACACACATATATGCAGACACTGATATATATAATATACACACATATTCATACTCACATACACACTATATATAAATATATACACACATATACAAAATATATATATACATACATATATATATATATATATATATATATACATACATATGCCTCTGTGTGTGTGTGTGTGTGTGTGTGTGTGTGTGTGTGTATATATATACTCATATACTATATACGTGTATATACTCGTATATATATATATATATATATATATATATATATATATATATATACGAACATACATATAATATACACACACATATTTATACACACAAGCACACTATATATATAAATATATACACACATACCCAATATATATATATATATATATATATATATATATATATGTGTGTGTGTGTGTGTGTGTGTGCAGACACACCCACACATACAAAGACATTAGTCCTAAACATATTTTCTCCGAAATATAAACTCCATGCCAAAATAGAAGCTCAGTAAATATATGGTCTTCTTTTGTGATGGAGACAGTTGCATATTTCTTTATGATAGAAGTGGTCACCATTAAAACCCTTGCAAAACATTCGGCCGTTTCAAAAAAAAATGTTGACAGTGTGTTTCCAAATATATTAACCTTTCTATGAGAATTCCTTTATTATATTAAAATTTCAAACCAAACAGTCTGTCTGTGGATGATAATATATATACTCCCAGCCCCTGTAGGTTGAGCTTTCTAATGGGAAGTTAGCCAGCTGCCACATAAGCCAAATTGCAATAACTCTTCTCAAGAATTGAGCACTTCAGTTTGCCGATCGCATATATGTAAGAAGTTATATGTAAAAAATTCCTTTACTTAAACTGAGAATGACAATGGCTCTGGGGTAAGATATCCGACTGCTATAAAATCAGCAGGGTTTTGAACCCAGCTTGAAGCGTATCACATGTCTAGCCATACTGAAGAGTTTTGATACAATGAAACTGTCTGAGGATGACAATATATATATATATATAAGTAAAGTTGGCGACCATACTTGAGACTCACCAGAAGAATCCCTTTTCAATAGAGAGGTGTAGGGGAGAGTTCTACTCCATTCCCTGGATTGCTCTACTTTACCCTTGATACGTACCTTATAATGCTGAGTGTTAAACAAGGAGGTATCAAGTTCATGTTTTTGAGTCTTTGGTATGACTCGACCAGGTATTGAACCCTGGTCTCCAGGGCCATTGGCAAACAGTCTAGGCCCATAGGCTGGTTAGTGATTAGTATTAGAAGAAATGCCATAATAAATATTGACTTAGTGGAGCTTCGTTTGACACAAGGATACAAATATGGGTCACCCAGTGAGTATCATTCTCACTATGCTCAGTTTCCTGTTTTGGGTGGGAAGGATGAATTAGTCTGAGCTAATTCATACCATATCTGATTTGTGTGAAAAAAGTATCAGAGCTTATACTCTGTTTGGCAACATAGAAATAAGGAATGAATAAAATGTTAATTTTCTTTGGCATTCAACAAATTTGTTCCAGTGATTTTGATTGGTTGAAGCACTTCTGACACTCTTAATAAGACATGTCATGAAGTTATACCATCCCACTTCTTTCAATATCCTCCATGTCTTACTCTTGAGATTGACTTCCAGTTTAGTAAACAAGAAAAAGATGCATGGATAGTGACGCACTTGCACAATCCTGTGTTTCAACAAAAAAACCCAGCTGATAAAAGAAGAAATGACTTGTCTAAACATCTTCATTTTATTGTATAAGTTTGATAGCTTTACACAGTCTTCCTTTAGGTTTTGAATCATAAAATCTAAAAAGATATTCAAAGGTTTGGTCTCGGTATTTTTTGATCGCATATCATATGATACCAAAAATGTTAATGATTAATGATGAGTAGCTGTAATAGTTTAGGTTGGTTTTGTTGGGTTCTATGGCATATCAACCATTGTAGGTTATTTAATGCCAAATCCTCTTTATACTTACGTATTAAATATATAGGATTTGGTTGGATTGGGTCTTATGGTATATCAATCATTGTAGGTTATTTAATGCCAAATCTTCTTTATACATATATATTAAGTATATATGGTTTGATTTGGTTTGGTTTTATGGCATGTCAACCATTGTAGGTTATTTAATGCCAAACCTTGTTTATACATATATATTAGATATATAGGATTTGGTTTGATTGGGTCTTATGGTATATCAACCATTGTAGGTTATTTAATGCCAAATCCTTTTTATAAGGTTTATTAAATATATAATTTCTAAAAACATTTTATTGATAACATTCTTAAATGAGCCTGGACTTATTTTTGCACACAATTAAATGGTTTCACTTATTTCTATCAAACATAAATACACAGTTAAATGTAAAATCAGTTCTATTTCAAACAATTCAGTTTAGTATAAATGCACAGTTTTTTGTTTACACACAGAGATTTGTTTAAATACAGTTTTTTGTATACATACAGTTAAATGTAAAAACAGTTCTATTTCTAACAATTCAGTTTAGCATGTAAATAAAGTTAAATGGTTTGAAGTATTGTTATGTATCACTAACAATTCAATTAACCATCAGTCATTTGTTTACACACACTTAAAAGATCAAACAGTTCTATTTCAAACAATTCAGTTTAGAATAAGTACAGTGTTTACTTCTATTTGACCCATAGATAAGTCTCTCTCAGGTACTATCACTCTGAGCCCGAGTGGACCTGGGAGTGATGGCAATAAAGGGGTGCTCCACATTCCCCAAAGCTCCAGCATTATTCAAGCCTCACCATCAGATTGTTTAATGTCATATCCAGGATACTCGTTGGGGGGAGTCTTACCCCTCTGCAAAGATGCAGTCAGAGTATACTACAGCCTCCGCCAGCTGGGCCAAAAGTTAAATGGTTGCAATTATTGCTATGTGAAAGTAACAATTTAACATCAGCCATCTTATTTGCACAGATTTAAATGGGTTTTAAATATAGGATTTGTAATATCAATATATATAAGTAGGTTGACCTAGTATTGCTGTGTAACAGTCATCATCATCATATCGCGCTGGTAGCACGGATATCCATGACCCTCTCTCGCCACTCCTCCCTATCGTTCATCGCCCTAGGTAGGTCTTCAGGACAGCATCCCGTATCCTCACATAGCTGCTGAATGTATGTTCGTGCTGGTCGTCCTGCTTTTGCACGGCCATGTGTGGGGGTCCATAAGAGTACATCTCTTATGAGTTCGTCCCTGCTTCTCCAGCAGTGTCCTCCATGTCTGGTTCGTCTAACTTGAATAGTTTTCGTGATAGGGGGCAGGTGGCCGTACAGTTGGTGTCTTGTGGGGTGTTGCCACCAGGACTTGTTCAAGATTGCACGTAGCATTCTTGTATAATTGCCGTCTAGCTTCTTCTCGAGCCGTTTTGTTAGCGTCCATGTAGTGCAGTCATATAGCAGTATCGAAGTGACCGCTGCCTGGAAGAAACTGCGTTTCATTTTATCGGTTAGGTCTGATTTCCATATAATCGATAGCCTATTGATAGCTGTCCATGCTTTCGTTAACCTGGTTTCGATAACAGTAAGGTCCTTTATTTGCACATATTTAAATGGATATACATACATGATTCATATAAATAGTTTGTTGGAAATTTCATTTTTAAAGGAGTTACAACAAAATTTTTTGCACAATAGCATTGCTATTGTTTCTACACAATTAAATGGTTTCAGTTATTGCTATCAAACATGAATAATTCTATTTATTATCAATCATTTGTTTGCACAAAGTTGAATGGTTTAATGTATTGCAATATAACAGTAACAATTTCATATCAGTCATTTTGTTTGCTCACATTTAAATGGATGTTCAAATAAGATTTGTAAGTAAATAGTTTGTAGGTAATTTCATTCTTAAACGAGTTAGAATTAATTTGTTTGCACATTATTATTGCTATTGTTTCTACACACTTAAATGGTTTCAAGTATTGCTTTGAAATACACTGTAGAATACACTGACTGCATCTCTGCAGAGGGGTAAATGCCCCCTGCTCCACAATGTGTGTCCCAGATATGACAGTATACAAGCTGATGGTGAGGCTGCACTGATGTTGGAGCTTAGTGGAATGAGGAGTACTTCTTCCTTGCCATTCCTCCCAGGTCCACTCTGGCCTGGTATGGTAGCACCTGACGGGGTCCTATCAATGGTTCAAATAGAACTGTTTGACATTTAAACTGTGCACAAACAAATGACCTATACTAAATTCAGTTGTTAGAAATAGAACTGTTTGATTAATATTGAGTAGAATTATTAGTGTTAGATACTAATAATTCTACTCAATATTAATCATTTGTCTGCACACAGTGAAGTGGTTACAAGCTTTGCTATTTAATACTAATTATTCTATTGAAAACCATTCATTCATTTTCACACAGTCAAATGGTTCCAAGAATTGCTCCCAATATTTCTATTTAGCCACACATTTAAAGATTATCAAGTATTGCTATTTCACACTAATAATTCAATTCAATAATACTTATTTGTTTGCATGCAGTTAAATGGTTTTAAATATTGCTATATATCACTAACAATTCGATTAAACATCAGTCATTCGTTTACACACAATTAATTGATCAAACAGTTCTATTTCAAACAGTTCTTTTCTCATTCTTCTATGTATGTTTGTATGTATGTATGCATCTATCTGTGAATAAATTTGTTTGTTTGTTTGTTTGGGCTTCATGGCATATCAAACTTTGTAGGTTATTTAATGTCAAATCCATTTTTATACAAATAAACGGTTCTATTTAAACAATAAGTACACAGTTTAATTGTCAAAAACATTTCTCTTTCAAGCTATTAAGTCAAACAGTTCTAATTCAAACAATTCAGATTAGTATAAGTATAGTTTTTGTCCACACACAGTTACATGTCAAAACAGTTCTATTTCAAAAAATTCAGTTTTGAGTAATTACGCAGTTTAATTGTCAAAAACAGTTCTATTCCAAACAATTCAGTTTAACATACAAAAACAGTTCCATTTCAAACAATTCAGTTTAGCATAAGTGCACAATCTAAATGTAAGTACACAGTTTAATTGCCAAAAACATTTCTATTTCAAGTTATTCAGTGTAGTCAAACAGTTCTAATTCAAACAATTCAGTTTAGCATAAGTACGCAATTTAGTTCTCTGACCCATAGATAGGACCCTCTAAGGTGCTACCACTCTGGGTCAGAGGGGACCTGGGAGCGATGGCAATGAGGGGGTACTCCACATTCCCCAAAGCTCCAGCATTAGTGGAACCTCACCACCTGGGAGCGATGGCAATGAGGGGGTACTCCACATTCCCCAAAGCTCCAGCATTAGTGGAACCTCACCATCAGATTGTTTAGAATCATCTCAAGGACACTCGTTGGTGGGGGGGGGATCTCATCCCTCTGCAGAAAAGCAGTCGGTGTATTCTACAACCCCAGCCAACTGGGCAAGATCATAGTTAGGTTTTCAGGAAATTGAATGTAAAATTTTCAAAGTGGAAAAGCTATCCTTTCTTGAAAGAATGGTGCAACACAATCTTCCTGCCTCCTACAAAAGAATCAGTTAATTCCTATTCGTGGTATTGCCCCGGGGATGGTGTTTAGAACGTTGACTGTTTCCCCTGTAGGGAGGTAAAACCCCATTCCCCTCAAAACGGAGTGTCTTGGTTATGACACTAAAATACATCCGATGGCAAGGCTCCAGATTTGGAGGTCTGTGGAGTGTAGATTACCACTTCATTGCCATTACTCCCAGGTTCACTTTTATTTTTTACTTGTGTTAGTAGACAATATTCAAGCCGCCGATATATATATATATATATATATATATATATATATATATATATATATATATGTGTGTGTGTGTGTGTGTGTGTGTGTGTGTGTGTGTGTGTGAAATTTGAAGTAAATTCGATCGTTTAAATGTACAAAGTTGAAAAAACGCAAGATAATCGGAACATGATTTTGTTGATATTTGAATTATTTACCAACGTTAAATATTTCGGTTTTTACATTAAACTTTCATCAGAAATATTTGAGGTTGAATCTTCTGAATTTTCAAAAATTGAATTTTTTATCATCAGTTTTTTGTTTAATTTTTTTAAAAAAATATTTAAAAAATAATTAAAACGAAATTCATAAAATACATCATCACATATCTAAACGGACTGATGAAGGTTTAATACAAAAACAGGAACGTTTGTTCATTTACACACACACACACATATATATATATATATATATATGTGTGTGTGTGTGTGTATGGATGTGTGTGTGTATGTGTGTGTATGTGAGTGTAATTTCCATTTAAAAACCTTGTAGATATATGTATATATTTATAAAATTTTCAATTAAAAATCTGTAATATATATATATATATATATATATATATATATACACTGTCATCCACAGACAGACTGTTTCGATGTATTACAACTCTTCAGTCAGGCTAGACACGTAGAACGCTTCAAGCTGGGATTATATATATATATATATATATATATAACAGACTTTTTAAAAAAGGAAATTTTTAAGACGGACAAACCCGTCTAAGAAGACTGGTGAGACACTATCTCATTCATCACTCTTTGCTAGTTAGCCTTGAGTCATACTTAGCTAAACTTAAACATTCTCAGACTTATTTGCGTTGGTGGACCTTTCTTGGAAGGTGTTTTCTTCTGAATTCAACCGTGAAAAATCCTGAAAACGAAAATACAGCAATGCAAATAAATTTCTTACCGTAGAAAACTTCTAAATATTTACAGAAATGTTCTCTGACATTATTAGCCGTGCTTCTTGATTAACAACCAGATAAGATTAAAGAAAGAAAGGGGAAAAAAAGACTGTTATCCACCTGTAGTTCATTTATATATATGTATAGTTTTTTTTGTTTGTAATCCAACTTCCAACACTGCTTCTGCTATCACAGCTGATATCTCCTCCCCACTAACTGCCAATATAAACGTAGATAGATAGATAGATAGATAGATAGATATTGTTCGCACACATGTAAGCATTAGTTGTACTAACTCGGGTCTAATAAGATCATATGCAGAGTGCTTCTAAACTCGTTAGAAGATTTTTCAGGGTCAAAAACTGAAAATTGAGATTTAAAAACAAGGCAGAAAAAAGACAAAAACATCTTGAGGTTAAGGAGTTAATTTTTTTCTTCCAGTTCAATTCTCTTTCTTTGTTTAATGGCATATCAAGCTTTGTGGGTTAATTAATGCCAAAGCCCTCCTTGTCGAAGAACAATAGTCGTATGATTTAATCCACAGCCTGCGAGTGGGGAGAATCAGGGTGTTTATAACTTTTTCGATGTTATTAGTTCGAAAGTCAATGTAATAGCGCGACTGGAGTTCGAACCCGCTTATTAGGATGTAGCACTCCGGCACATTAGCCGCTACGCGACAGAAACTCCACTTCCCACATTGCTTTTTTTAATTCGGGGTTCCAAAGCAAAAAACCCAAAAAAAAAAAACAAAACACAAAAAACAAAAAAAAAACAAAACACCAGAGCCTCAAGGAATAATTTTTTTTCTGCTTTTTTTTATCTGAATTTTTCGTTTTTGAACCTGAAAAATCTCCTCACGAGTTTACAAGCACCATACATATTATCCTATTAGACCTGAGTAAGTATAACTGATGTTTATATGCGTGCGAACACGAACATGATCTATCTATCAATCTATTACAGTCTTTTCATTATAGGACTTTACACTCCTATAATTTAATTTGGGCGGTATGCCACTTGTTCCCACAACGAAGATGGCGGACGCACACATATTCAGTCTCGGGAAACCATTCGCCAGGAGAACCACGTGACCTGCGTAAAACTACGTCCGCATAAATTTCGTCCTGCGTTTTTTGGAGCCGATTCCAAGACACGTATTTTCTATAGATACGTCGTCTTCAAACACTCTTTCTCTTTTACCCGATTTCCATTGTAGCGGCAATACACTCCCTCCAGTGTAACTCTATTTCACCAACTGACGTCAAAAAAGCTACAACATGGATGGGCCTCGCATGCATTCTTTCCTTCAAAATACTTTAACTAACTCTGCCTCGGAAACACCGACCTTTTCGAATCATAGGAAGAAACGAACATTTTAAAATATGACTTCAGCATGAATAGGACACTTTTTACATTTAACCTTTCAGTAGTTGTAGTTGTGTTAGTTACACACACACTCACATACACATGTGGGGTTTAAAGGCTTTTGAAGGTCAGGGGCTAAGGGCAAGGCTGTGTTGCCGTAAGATATCTGACTCCATATTTTGGTTGTATTATTTTACCCCACGTTGACTGGCCGGCGCAATGCCTTGCCCAAAGAAAGTCCCAAAAGAAATATACAAAAAGAAAAGATAGAAACAGATAAGAGACGAAAACATTTCTTCCATACTTTCTTTTATTTATTTGGTGAAGAGACTAACCGACGCTACGCCCCAAGACGTAGCGTGGTGCCCAAAACACCAGACAGCAAAATGCTCTTGTTGGTTCGACGGACACTGCCTGAAAGACAAAGATAATATCGTCTCCTTTTTCAAGAGGAAAACCCTTTTTTTTCTTTTTACGCATGCGTCATCTCCTTTTCCGTTAGAGACCTCTGGGAGTTTCTTCAAATTTAATAGTTTTCTTTTTATCTATTTATTTATTTTTTAAAATTTAATTTTTTTGTTTGTTTATTCGTTCCCTACACACACACGAATATTTTTAATGTATTAATGTAAGTTTTGTGTTGATATAAATTTGTTTTGTTTGTCGCCTTGTTTTGAATGTTCCTTTTGTCCGCGCCGTTTCATATCCTTTACTCAGTTGTTTCATATCTTCTTTTACTCACTGGCTTCCTTCAATTACTACCTTTTTCCATGTGCCTATGTTATGCCTATTTTATCCTTCACCGAAACATTAAACATAAATTTTATTAACATTAAATTTTGGGGCACCAAACTTACAAACCGAAATAACATATGTCCCCCTATATCATATCTATCTATCGTTCGATCTATCTATTTGTCTCTCTATATATAGGTTCAATCCCGCGTCGAGTCATACCAAAGACTCTCTAAAAGGTACTTGATGCCTCCTTACTTAACACTTAGCATTTTAAGGCATGGAACAAGGGTAAGTGGAGCAATCTTGGGAAAATAGTGTCCTCCCATTGTTGTAGTAACCACTGAAAAGGGAACCTTTAGGTTATTCTTAACAACGGTCGACCTACTTATATATATTGATATTAACATTTTTAGGCAAGAACTTGTGGAAAATTAGCGAGAAAATTTATTTCAAAGTGCACAATGTTGATTAAAAATCAAAAATGTAAAAAAGAAAGATTTTAAAAAGAAAAGTGAAAAAAAGGTTCACACAATTAAATAATGACCATATCATCTTTCTTATATATATATATATATATATATACTGGTCATATCACCTTCATTATCAAGTCGTACAGATTGCACAGGGTTCCTTGACTCTCTCTCTCTCTCTCTCTCACCATCCGTCCTCATAGACCATTACTCTTCGCAGATCCTCCAAACTGCCTCCAGTGTCCACACAGAGCTTATATATTAAAATCCTTGCTAGTCAGCCAACAGTAGTCGGACCATGGATAGGAGTTCGTAAGACTTCACTTATGAGGTTGTTCTTATTCTCTAGCAGTGCCTGAGATGTCTTGTACATCTTTCTTGCATGGCTTGCAAGATAGGAGCTGGTGGCTGCACAGTTGCTGTTTTGTGGGGTGTTGCTTCCAGGATTTGTTCAAAACAGTGTGTGACATTCTTGTGCAGTTCCCATCTAGATTTTTCTCCCTTTGTTTTATTAGCATTCAGCAGGTGCATCCATAGAGTAGTATTGACACAACCACTGCTTGGAAGAAATTCCATTTTATTTTATCAGTGGGATCAGAGGGTCACACTTTTAACTTGAACCCCTTGTAACCAAATGTGATTTCCATTGAATCTCAAATGAATCAGCTCCGTTGGCTGAAGTTGTAGAATACACTGACTGCATCTCTATATAAGCATAAAACTCCCACCCAAACAAGTGTTTTGGATATTACACTAAATCATCTGATGGTCAGGCTCCAGTTCTGGAGTTTCAGAGTACATCTAGTGTATCTAGAGTACATCTAGTGTATCTAGAGTACATCTAGTGTTAGAAAAGATTTCTGTAAATATTTAGAAGTTTTCTACAGTAAGAAATTTATTTGCATTGCTGTATTTTCGTTTTCAGGATTTTTCACAGTTGAATTCAGAAGAAAACACTTTCCAAGAAAGGTCCACCATGGACATGTAGAGTACATCTTCATTGATATAACTCACAGCTTCACACTGGCTCAGATTTGTAGGGCCCGTTAGGGTCCCATCAGTGGGTCTAATAGATATATTTAGTTTTGTTTGATTTGGTTTCTTTGTTTAATGGTATATCAACCTTTGTAGTTTATTTAATGCCAAAGTAATCCTCCTTGAAGAACAGTTGTGGTACTATTTAACCCATAGCTAGGAGGATAAGGGAGCTCATACCTTTCCCAAGAGTATTAGAAAAATTTAATCATTTACTCAAATTGAAACTAAATGTGTTCAAACAAATGACTGATATTGAATAGAATTATTGACTTTATGTAATACGATGTCCGAGGGATTTCGTTTTATATATCTTGCCTTTGGGTTTAGTTAGGCTGAGAACCTTTCGGCTTAGCACATAGGTTAGTTCGGTGCAAACTTGAGCACCGGTGTTAACGCGCGCGCGGGGAGGATGTGTCATTCACAGATGTCAAAATAAAAATCCCAGAGATAAAATGTGACGGTGGGATGTGAATGACGTCATGCACCGGAAACGTGTGCAAAGGATTTTGGGGGATTTTGAAAAAAGTCAGTTGAGTTGAGAATCCAGACTCCGAACGAGAAGTTTGACTTTCGCAAGCTCGCCAAAACCAGGTCAGTGGCCTTGTGGCGGGTGCCACACGTGTTGGGGGTGGTGCAGATGGAAAAGCCAGCATAGAAAGATTGTGCCTCTCTCCTTATGTCGAAAAACCTTTTAACTCAAAGGTAATAAAAAGTTTTGTACCTGAACTAAGAAGTCGTATGTGTTTTTTGTGTTTCGGGATTCCTATGTTCTATGTATATATGTTATGAACATTCAATGTACGTTTCACACATATCTGTATATGGCTATGGTACATTTAGATAGCAATGCTTGAAACTATATAACTGTGTGCAAACAATAAATAACAATACATGAACCCATTTAAATGTATGTAAATAGAACTATTAGTGTTAGATAGTGTTGTAACCTAACAAAA
>CAUZXS010000232.1:135000-143274 GCA_963585895.1 Sepioteuthis lessoniana
TTTTTGAGTTTTTGGTATGACTCGACCTGAGATTGAACCCAGGTCTCCCAGGCCATTGGCAAACACTCTGACCATTATGCCAATGTCCGGTGTAACTAATAATTCTTAGTAAAAAATTATAACTTCTAGTAATTATTCTCAATAAAAATGATTTACAGGTATATGGCATCAAATCTTCCTATCGAATACAAATAATTTGAGTACACTTGTATGATTTCAAGTCATCATCATCATCTGGTCACACTGCTAGTACATATTTCCTTGACTCTCTCTTTCTATCCATCCCTATCATCTATGACACACAGCAGGTATTACAAACTAAATCCTGTGTCTGCACAGAGCTGATGTTCTTGCTGGTCACTAAACACTGGCATGTCGATGTGAAGGGGTCCATGGGTGAACGTCACTTATGAATTCGTCTTTGCTCATTCAGAAATGTTCCATATGTCTTGTTCGTCTTACTTGGATGGATTTAGAAATGGCGGGTAAGTGGCTGTACAGCTGTTGTTTTACCCCTCACAAAACAACTGCTGTAGAGTTTGGTTTGGTTTGGTTTTATGGCATATCAAATATTCTAGGATATTTAATGCCAAATCCATTTTTATACAAATAAACAGTTCTAGTTCTATTTCAAACAATTCAATTTAGTATAAGTATAGATTTTATTTGCACAGATAAATGCCAAAACAGGTCTATTTCAAACAATTCAGATTAGTGTAAGTACACTTTCAATGGCAAAAACTGTTCTACTTAAAACAATGCAGTTTAGCATACCAAAACAGTTTCATTTCAAATAATTCAGTTTAGCATAAGTACACAGTATAAAAGCCAAAACAGTTCTATTTCAAGCAATTCAATTTAGCATAAGTACACAGAGTAAATCTCAAAATAGTCCTATTTCAAGCAATTCAGTTTAGCATAAGTATGCAGTTTAGTTCTATTTGACTCATAGATAGGACCCTATCAGGTGCTACTACTTGGGGGCTCAGCCAACTGAGCAAACATTTGTATGGTCTCAAGTATTCCTACCAAATACTAATACCAATATAATTTCAAGCAACCATTTCTATTTAATCATAGTCATATGGATGCACACATTTATACAGTTTCAGGTAACTAATAAGAATACAAAGTAAATTATATATTCAAGTAACCATTTTTGACTGGTTGTTGGTTGGTTGGTTGGTTTTTATGGCATATCAACCTTTGTAGGTTATTTAATTCCAAATCCATTTTTATACAAATAATCAGTTCTATTTCAAACAATTCAGTTTAGCATAAGTACACAGTTTAATTGTCAAATACATTTCTATTTCTGGGTTCAATCCCAGGTCGAGTCATACCAAAGACTCAAAAAATGGTACTTGATGCCTCCTTGCTTAACACTCAGCATTATAAGGTACGGATCAAGGGTAAAGTGGAGCAATCCAGGGAAAGGAGTAGCGCCCTTCCCTACACCTTGGTGTAGTAGCTATTGAAAAGGGAGCCTTCGGGTCACCCTCGACTATGGTCGTCAACTTTACTTCTTACTTTTTACATTTCTATTACAAGCAATTCAGATTATTCAAACAGTTCTCATGCAGCTAATTCAGTTAAGTATAAGTACAGATTTTGTTTATGCATAGTTAAATGTCAAAACAGTTCTATATCAAACAATTCAGTTTAGTGTAAGTAAAGTTTCAATGTCAAAAACAGTTCCATTTCAAATAATTCAGTTTAGCATAAGTATGCAGTTTAAATGTAAGCACAAAGTTTAATTGTCAAAAACGTTTCTATTTCAAACTATTCCCATTAGTCAAACAGTTTTAATTCAAACAATTCAGTTTAGCATAAGTATGCAGTTTAGTTCTATTTAACCCATAAATAGGACCCTATCAGTCACTAACACCTGGGGAACGATAGCAATGAAGGGGTTCTCCACATTCCCCAAAGCCCCAGCATCAACGGAACCTCACCATCAGTTTGTTTAGTGTCATAAACAGGACACTCGTTGAAGAGGTGTTACCCCTCTGCAGAGAAGCAGTCAGTGTATTCTACAGCCCCAGCTGACTGGGCAAAACCATTTTTGTTGCAAATAATTTACAGTTATACGGTATTCCTCTCTAATGCAAATGACTTGGTTTTGTATGGTAATGTTTCATGTCATATCAAACATTGTGGGTTATTTAATGCCAAATCTTGATTATATATTGTACTCAGTTCGTCAGTGGTTTCACGTCAAGTAAAAGACTAAGTAGTTATATTTGACCCATAGATAGTACCCTAACATGTTGTACCACTCCAGGTCAGAGTAGACTTGTAATGGCAATAAATGGATACTTCTCATTTCCCAAAGTTCCAGGACAGGAGCACCACCATCAGATGGTTTAGGGTCATATCCTGGATACTTGTTGGTTAGTGGGATCTTACTCCTTAGCAGAGGGGCTGTTAGCACATTCTACAGCCCCATCTGTCACTGTGGCAATTACCAATGATTTTAAAACAATTTTTTGATCCATATAAGGGACCCCTAACAGGAACAATGACTCAAAGTCAGGGTGGACCTGGGAGTAATGGCAATGAAAGAGTACTCCAAACTCCTTCTGAGTTTCATGACAGGAGCCTCATCATCTGATGCAGTTTAGTGCAAGATGCAGTTTAGTGCAAGATGCAGTTTAGTGCAAGATGCAGTTTAGTGCAAGATGCATACATCTAGCATATTCTTTGCCCCACTGACAGGGAGTTGAAATAACAAATATAGTTGTCAGCTGTTAATTCCTTCAGCATAGTGCTCAATATATATATATATATATATATATATATGTATATTTGCACTTTCTTTCTTTCTTTATTCTTTCTTTCACTATATATATGTATGTTCTTTCTTTCTTTCTTTCTTTCTTTCTTTTGTTCTTATGTTATTTGATTTAATTTCTTCATTTATTTTTTTAAACATTATTATTATTTCCTTTTATTCCAGAGATTTCTTTTTCGTTCTTTCTTTCTGTCTTTCTTTTACAATATATATATTTTCTTTCTTTCTTTCTTTCTTTCATTATATATACATATATATATATATATATATATATGTATGTTTATATATATATAGATATATTCATTATGTATATATATATATATTTATGTATATATGTATTCACAATATATATATATATATATAATATATATATATATATATATATATATATATTGACACACAGACACAAACACACAGACACACAGATATATATATATATAATATATATATATATTAGATACAAAGGAGAAATCTCTACTACTAAATCACTAAATAGAAATTCTTTGAACCTTTTCTGTCACAAATGACAACACAGCATTTTAAAAATAGATTGATATAAAACTTTTAAAAGAGACTAAAATTAAATAACAAAATAAGTAGCCTGTTCATTAGTATCTGGTTGCATGTTAGTTTTTCAATAGTTCTTAGCAGTTGATCTATCAAAATCTTCAAAGATCATTTTGATGCATATATTGATTACTTCATTTAATGAGTCGAGCATTCTATAGAACCACCAAAATAAATATAAAATAAATCATTAAATTTACATGTAGCTGTGCTGTTACCACCATAAAATGATGCATTTAGCATAGTGAAAATTAACAGTTTATTGGCATTTTCCTTTTAATATAACCATAAGTTTACCTACCTAAAAAGCAGTGTCTCATTAACCGAAAAAGACATTGGCACGCGACTAGCAAAAGCATGGACAACTATCAATAGGTTATTGGTCATATGGAAGTCAGACCTGACTGATAAAATGAAATGCAGTTTCTTCCAAGCAGCAGTCATGTTGATACTGCTATATGGATGCACTACATGGACGCTGACTAAACTGATGGAGAAAAAGCTTGATGACAACTACACAAGAATGCTGCGAGCAATTCTGAACAAGTCTTAGAGGCAACACCCCACAAAGCAACAACTGTACGGCCTCTTACCTCCTATCACGAAAACTATCAAAGTTAGATGAACCAGACATGCAGGACACTGCTGGAGAAGTGGGGATGAGCTCATAAGTGATGTTCTTCAATGGACCCCTCACGTGGCCAAGCAAGGGCAGGGAGACCGGCTCAAACCTACATACAGCAGCTCGGTGAGGATATGGGATATAGCCCAGAGGACCTACCAGAAGCGATGAATAATAGGGAGGAGTGGTGAGAGAGTGTCAGGGATATCCGTGCTGGCGGCCACAACATGATGATGATGAAATTGAATAAATATATAAATTATTATTTTTAATAATGTCTTACAAATCAGTGTAAAAATAATAGCGGAAATTATCAGGCAAACAAAAAAAGCTGAACCCACTTATATGAATGTTTTGTTTTAAACTGGCAAAGCCATGCAGGTTTTCATTTCATACTTGATTGTTAATTTTCGGAGTAAAATTTTAGTGTCTGGTTCTGTTCATGAGATGTTGCAATGGTTTGTGAGGGTAAGTATTTACCCAACCCCTCCACTTGAGCTGGATGCAACAAAATTTCCGAGTAGAATTTAACAAGTTTTGAATTCAGAGTTTTCTTCTCAAGACTGGTTTGCCATACCAAGGCTAAAGAGCCCAGTCTGCTTTACTATTTTACCCATAGCTGGAGGAGGAATAATTGGACTCATACCTTTCGCAAGGGTATTGGCACTTGGTAAAATGAAAAGAACCTTGTCCAGGATTTGAACTCAGGTCACTATGTCCATTTCCAACAATTATATCCATTACACCACGAGTGCCTTGTGATAGTCACCACCTCCTTCCCTCCTCAAAAAATGTCTTATCGAAACAGAAGCACTGCAAAATGCATCATCATCATTAAGTTGTACTGACAGCATGGACTTTTTTGCATCTCTAGTGCCATCCATCCCTATCATCTTTTGATCTTGACAGGTCCTCCAGACAGCATCCAGTATCTGCACAGAAATGACAAATATGAGTTTTTGTTGGTCAGCCAACACTGGTGTGTCCATGTGTAGCAGTCCACAGAAGAACATTGCTAATAAGTTTGTTCCTGCATCTCAAATATGCCCAGAATATCTTGTTCATCTTACCTGGATAGTTTGCGAGATGGGAGGTAAGAGACCATACAGCTGCTGTTTTGTGGGCTGCTGTTTCCAGGGTTTGTTTAAAACAGTATGCAGCATTCTTGTTTAGATTCCCATCTGGCTATCTCTTTGAGAGCTTTGTAAAATTCCAGGTGGTGTATCCAGAGTGTAGTACTGACACGATTGCTACTAGGAAGAATTTTATTTTATCAGAAAGATTGAATTTCTATTTAGGTGAAACTACTTTTCTGAAGCCTATGCGTATGTTGACATCACAATCATTAGATGAGATAGAGCTACCAAGGTATGTGAACTTGTCTACAAATTTCTGAGGTTTGTCATTTACTTGTGAGGGTAGCAATGTCTTTTTGGGAAACTAATGGACTGGTCACTCTTGTCACAGTAGTTGAGGAAGTCTTTCATGTCACATATGTTTTTTTGGTAACTTGATAAGGCAAACCCAGAAGTCATTTTTTTTTTTTGACGAATAGGACTTCAAAAGTGGAAGGGTGTAGTCTTTTTCTCCTAAGCAGCATCGCTTATGATACCTCCCCTTATTTTCTAAACCAGAGAAGTAGTAAATGGTTTCCACTTCTTTGTTGTATAGACTTGCCTTCATGTTTCTCAAATGCATTGCGACTCATTTATAGCTATCCGAGTTTACTTATTTTCCAATGATGCTGACCCTTTTCTGGAATCAAGCCTATCTGTAAATATATATATATATATAGATATAGGTATATATTCATGTGTTTATAAATACATATATATACATCTATATATATATATGTATGTGTATATATACATATATATGCATGTGTATATATATATATATATATAGATAGACAGATAGAAATAGATATTGATATGTAAATATATATATATATATATATATATATATACCATCCATTGACATAGTCGTTAGAGTGTTCACTTATAGTCCAGGAGACGTAGGTTCAATGCCAGGTTGAGTGATAGCAAAGACACAAAAAATGGTACTTGATGCCTCATGCTTAACACTCAGTATTATATGGAACAGATCAAGGTAAGTGCAGCAATCTAGGGAAAGAAGTAGCAACCCTCTCCTACACCGCAGTGTATGAGCTATTGAAAAAGGAGCCTTCGGATCACTCTTGACTACTGTCAGCCAACTTAATTTCTTCTTAAACATATGTATGTATGTGTGTCTGTGTGTGTGTGTGTATGTAAAAATATCTATCTATATATATATATATATATGTATATCAGTCAAGTTGGCTTGTGCTGTAGAAGAAAACCAACAGAATCGCTGTAGAGAGTTAAGACTCCACCCCATTGAATATCTTGAATATAAGACTAATCCATTTGATGGTGAGGCTCCAGTCACGGAACTTTGGGGAATTTGGAGTATCCCTTCACTGCCATTAATCCTAGGTCCACTCTGACACAGGGTGCTAGTACCTGATAGGGTCCTTACAATAGGTTCAAATAGAACTGTTTAAACACTTACTGTACTGAAAATTATTTTACAATGGACAAACAGAACTAGCTCTCATAGATATAAATATTTAACTGTATATAAACCAAATAAGCTGTGATTTGTATAGAAATTATTACATTATAACTATTTATTTAACAAATTAATACATACTTAATATATATGGATAAGTAGGACTGATATGTTAAAAACCAACCAACCAACCAACCAACCCACTAACCAACAAATATCTATATAACTATATACATGTATACATACATATGTATGAATATATATATATATATATATATATATATATATATATATATATGTATGCATATATATATGTCTGCATATATATATATATATATATTTTTTTTTTTATTTTTATTTTTTTTCATCATACGTGTGAAAGCATGTGCGATACCCTAGCCTCATCAGCCGCCAACCAGGGTGATAACCAACCCACTAACCAACATATATCTATATGACTATATACATTTATACATACATATGTATGAATATATATATATATATATATATATGCATATATATATGTCTGCATGTATATATATATATATATATATTATATATATATGTATGTATATATGTGGATGTATATATATATATATATATATATATATATATGCATTTATTTATTAAAATGAATTTGAATGCGGTTCTCTTGGTTTTTATTTTATTCGACTATGCTCCACATGTGATTTGGACTCTGTGGCTCTCTTCAGGAAACTAATAATGTGTTTATTTTGAGATAGGTGTAATTATTTTTGATTCAAATCTATTAATTTATCGATTCATTTATTTTATTTTACTTTTTATCTATTTGCCTTTCTATGTACGTATTAACAAGTAAATACTCAGTGTATTTGTGTGTGTATCATGCCAGTACATCAATTTGTTGTTTTTTCTTTTTTTTTTCCTTTCCGAGTTGAAAGCGTATCAGAACATATCAATATGTATTCAAGGTATATATATATATATATATATATATATATATATATGTTTGTGTAGAATTTTTACCTTACGTTTTTTTGTTCCCACACTAAGTGCACATTGACTCATGAAAATACCAATACCTATCAATGCGGTGATTCGGATATTCACTGTACAGTTTAGGATTCAAAATCAATTTGTTATGCTAGTCGCCATAAAAATGCTGTTCACTCTGCACTAGGTTTTTTTGTTTTTGAGTTTGAAAAAACAAGTAGTTAGAAGCAAATTACTTGTTTGTTCAAATAAATATTGTTATATTTTGACCCTCGACCCAGCCAAAAATGCCATTCCAAGGTGATGCACCGGAAGGAGGTGACACATTCTAATGGCAGTTATGAGAGGAAATCACGTGGGTGGAAATTGGCTGATGAAATGGGACGAGCTAAAAAATTCCTATGGTACAACTCATAGACTGATGCACACAGAAGAGAGTGACCTGTGAACTGCATGACAGTTATTTCCACTTGATGACGATCAAACATGCGATTTCAAAGATCGAGTAGGCGACTGAGTGGGCGTTGAACTATGATATAACTCAGTCAAGACAGAAGTCAAGTGAGTTGCAGTTAGAGATCGGACGAGTTATAGATGAGATGTGGGAGGGAAAGCCACATCAGGCCTTGGGGCCTTGGGGCCCTGATGAGTTGGGGTCCAGAGAAGTTGCTGATAAGATGCAGTAAAGAAAGCCATCACCCAGCAAAGTGGGCCTCTGGGCCTCCGGTTGAGCAGCCCTGTGAATGAGAAAGACACAAACATT